>JABFPB010000913.1:0-29992 GCA_022817645.1 Ceratoteleas bidentatus
CGGTCGCTCACAATATCTGACGGTCTCTTCCGGTCTTTGCCGCTCTTTGGCGGTCTCTGCCAATCTTTGCCGGTCTTTGCCGGTCTCTGCTGGTCTCCATCGATGTCTACCGGATTCCTATGATCTCTATCGAACTGTGACGGTCTCTACTGCTCTCTTCAGAGACTGGTAGAGATCGGGAGAAATCGATCGGCGGAGACCGTGGGAAACCGGCAAAGATTGGCATAGACCAATAAAGACCGGCAGAGACTGACGTGGGAGATAGGCAGAGACCGGCTGAGACCAGTAGAGACCGGCTGAGACCGGAAGAGGTCGCTAAAGCCTCCAAAGACTATCAAAGACCGGCAGAGATCGACAAAGATGGTGGGAAACCGGCAGAGATCGGCAGAGATCGGCAGAGACTGGCAGAGACCGGCAGAGACAAGCAGAGACCAGTAGAGACCGGCATAAACCAGTCGAGATCAGCATAGACCAACAGAGACCGGTAGAATCCGACAGAAACCAACAGAGATCTGAATAGATCGGTAGAGATCGACAGAGATCTGAAGAGATCGGCAGAGATCGACAGAGACCGCCAGATTCCGACAAAGCCCAACATAAATCGACAGAAATCTGAATAGATCGGCAGAGACCGTAGAGAACGGTAGAGAACGGTAGAGAACGGTAGAGAACGGTAGATACCGATAGATACCAATTTTACCGATAGATTTCAATTTTACCGATAGACGACAACAATTTCAAATTGCGCTATTATTAAAAGTTCGCGTTACACGTTACCCATGTAGCCCGTAACGCTGAATTTCAACGTGACAATTTGCCCAACCCTGCTACTGAGAGAAAATGGGTGGGATCCTACGTAACCACCATCGGTAAGGGTGAAATTCTACTACAACGACAGCTTGAAATTCGGGTAGTAGGGCACATTTCAAATCGATCAATAAAAGCTTTATCGTGTATTTTCAGACACGTTATAGACTGGTTAATAATTGTTAACGCCCTCAAAAGGTTTTACATCGGATCGACCTATCGTATTTTCTGATTCCAAATCTCGCTGGAACTCGATCTGGGTGGGATGGAGAGGATTTGCGGTGTGGTCAAATATTTACCCATCACAGTCATTTTAGCTTCTAAATGTCGGCCAGCGGGAATGATTTCTAAGTAGTCTTTAGCACGTAGCATTAGCAGATTAACGACTGGACACAGTGAAGTATTACTGACTACTTCATAATCTGTATATATCCTGGCATTAGACGTCGGCTCATACGAGAAGCTTCTGGTACCGTAAGTTTTCCAGATTTCTGGCTTAGCTTTCGCAAAAGTGAAGTCAACCTGAAAAGGGTAATGCAATTACTTTCCAAATACCTATTTTAACTAGATGCAAGACCATAAAGTAAAGACATCTTCGTCGATAAATTGATGTGGAAGTTAGGAAGGTGTCTAAAAGACCCAGATTCTGCTGGCGCAAAACAATGTTTCACACATTTCGCCATAACTTGCTTTACGGCTACAAATTATAGTGGAATGCAACTGTTATTCAGTAAATATCTAACGCGATTAGAGGCATTTCAACAACGCGCCGGCAAAAGTTTTGCCAATTAACATACCTCCGTTGGTTCGCAACTTTGTTTCCATTTAGGAGGCCACTTAACTCCAGCATTCAAATCCAACTCATATGTTAACGTGTTGCTATCAAAAACTACATCCAAACGATGTTTGACATCGCTTATCCTGGTCATTTGATAATTTACAGCTGGCAAATTCGTTAGCGCTAAATAAGAAAAGGTTATGTTACTCGTGGTCTGCTTCCAAGCGAATTTGAAGCTGGATGCAACCGAATCGGGTATTTTCTCTGCTGGTTTGCCTGCAATCATACAGTCGGTTATTTATCCAGCTCGCGTCGGTTCATTTATGTTGGGAGGCAATTATTTGAATTATACCCACTTGTACAACTAGATAACAAAGTAGAAGACATAGTAGGAATAGTAATAGCACTTGTGATTGCTTTATCGGAGTTCACAGAACCGCCCCGGCTTAGGGTACCCACGACGCATTTGTGAAGTATACTTCGGTAGTTTACCCAAGCGTGTACCTGTAATTACAAAACGGATGCACATGTGTCAATAATTGCAAACACTAATTATCTGCTGCTTGCGTGGAATTGTTCCGTAATAATTAACAAGCATTGCTTGTGTCAATGCAATTCAAAATTACTGGTGTCCCTTGCAAGGGCATATAACTAACATCACTTATTGTCAACAAAAACCATTAAAAATCACCTTTTATCGGAGAAAATTAGTTTTTGGAAAAAACGCTGATAGTTAGTAAAAGAAATGGGTCTTAATCGTCAGTTCCACAAGTTCATCAACTGGTTGTTGTTTTTTGTGTAATTAAGAGACACCCTTAGTTCTGTAATTCGGGAGTAATTGCTTTAATTATCCTGATTTTGAAGCTGAACTGCAATATAAACGAAACAAACAAAAGCCCAAGCGGTTTTTGACAAGGAAACTAGTTTGAGGTGGAAAGACTGATAGGGAAACTTGGCTTGAATGGCAAACAAAAAGTTGGCTTCGTTAATTGGAATTTCAAGTTTTCCGCAGCTCAAGTCAAATTTCCGACCAAATCACCGAAAACGGCCGAGAGTGAGATAACAATGCCGCGCTCGGTTAATCTCGCATGAATAATAAATAATCGCTCACCTCGTCGAAAAGTTTGGTCGCATCTTTCCCGACGCCTTTCATTAACTCTGATATTCCACCTGGATGAAAATCCATATACCGCGACACGTTAAACACTTCGCCTAAAACAGTCAAGTTGATCATTTGAATATGCGGGAGTAACGGTTTCCTGAGAATTTACCTTTCTTAAATTGATTGCAAACATTTTTTGTAAACACTGGGGAAAATAAGATTGTTGTATTAATAAGAAAAATATAGTTCGTGTGGTAGTCAGCTTGACAATGGAAAATTCGATTCGTTAGAAAATTCAACACTAACTGGGATCAAAACGGATCCTAATTTGGTTAAATTTAGAGGAAAATATTGTTACCAAAATAGACTCAAAATGAACTAAAAGTGCACTTTGTGACTTAAAACATGGCGCGATCGGTGTAAATATTGATTTGAGGACAGGAAACTGTTTGCGGCTTTTTGGGGGCAAAAATATATCAAGATTTGATCAAAAATCGAAGAAAAATGAGTACACTAACTCGGCTCAAAACTAATTATCAAAAATTAATAATTAATAATTATTAACTTAGTAAAATTAAAGTAAACAATTATTATGTGCTTAAAGAGACATGCGACCCAAAAATGAACAAACATATTCGCAAAATATATTTGTAAATACGTAACTTTTTGCCGCAAAAAAAATATATTTCATACATGTAAAAATGTGTCTGATATATATGTAATTAAACATTTATAAATATATTTATTCATTTATATTTGATGAATATATAGAAAATATGTATAAAATATATAACTTTTTGCCAAAATATATACGTATATATTTGTACATATATTTTTTCCGTCCTCTTTTACGTGATGTATTTGAAATTTCAAAAACCCACTAGAAATCCGATCAAATATTTCAGATGCGATATGAGGGCTGAAATGTTATAAAAATAAATCTTTAAATCAATTTATATCCTCTATTTATTTTTCACATTTCCCAAGAATCAAAATTCTCCTGGGAGCTGAATTTTCATACGATTTGACTTTTTTTATTTCACGGCTCAGTAAAATATTACAAACAAATCGGATAGACAGATTTTTTAATTACACTTTTTTAACAAAGTTATTAACGATATACTGCACAAAACACAAAACGCCCGGAAATAATCGATTTTTCCGGTTTTTTGTGTCAAGTCGCAGTAAATATATACTGTTATATAAAAAATAAATATTTCTCGTGTATAAAAATTTTATCTATACAATTTGTTTATTATGAACAATCGAACAGATAAAAATATTAAATCCGAAAAGTAAATGGACTGCCAAGAGCATTTTGAAAATGGCACTTTTCAACTATTCTTAGCAAATAAATATGTTTATTATAATTATTAGTGTAATGTTTTACATTTAAACCTCATCTACAAATCAGTCAGCTTTACCCTACAAAAAATAACAAAAATTGATTGAATATTACCCATTTTAACTATTTGGATTGCAATTCCCTTTAACTAATTTAAGCTAGCAGATGTGAATTCAGCTTTAAAACAATGTAATTTCAATGTATACCTCGTATCGCAATCCATGCGTCATTTTGTTTATTGTGTTTCGCAAGTTCAGCCGGTGTGACACTCCGGGGCACGCCACCAACCCCTGTTAAATCCACTCCGGAAGAACCCAATCGAATCCAGTCCATAAGACTGTGACCTGGGGCCAAAGCCGTTTTATTCCGGGGATTTCCTGCAAGATAAACAGTTCCCGCTATTAGTTACCGATATCCAGCGTGTTAATGTGAAAAAACGTATCGAACGTCAGGGTCTTCGTGTCAAGGTTAAAAATACACGCGGGGAAATGTGCATTTCGATATTGCTTTCAGCGGAGCTTAGAAATAAAAGTGCGGAAACTTTGCGAATGTGCGCAAATTTCAGTGTAATGTGCGTTCAGTTGTCGATTGCAATTAGCGTTGAAGAATAACCTAATTGGAAACTGTTAACGGTAAATTATATTGCAAATAAGCGATATACAATAGTTAAAATTATTTTTATATTATTATAACACATTTTTGGGTGAAATAAACGGTTTATCGGAGTGAATGCAGAAAGGTTTTGAATTCTCTCTTAAATATAAATATCGCACAATTCCATTCATCGATAGTATGTCAATAAAAACGCGACGAAGGGAAAACAATGCATTGTTAATTCTCATTTCCGACGCAACCTGCTGTTAAAATTTAAATGTCAGTTGGAAAAGTGAATGGGACACTGGAATCCGTTAAGACCATTGGATTTTCCCAAATCTTGTGAAGTGCGTACAACCTTTGAAACCGATATTTCTCGTGAATAAATAAGTTATTGTTTCATTAATGATTGATTATTTCGTGTACACTTCGTTCCAATGAAAAGCCGATCTATAGAGATGATAGATGCAAATTGAACTCTCAGTCCGGAGGGTTCCTTGCCAACATCACTCGGTCTTATTAATTGAATTTTGTTAAACACCGCGACAAAGTTTGCAGCATTTATCGCACACGCTATATCATTCTGCAAAACTTTTGTAACTTACTTTACCCTTTAAAGCGAAACAGATTGACCCATTTTGATACCGTAACTTTTTGTATCTTTCGGACCGTTTGACAAATTTTTTTATTGCGATTGGTGCGAACACATCGTGCAATTTGTGCAGAAATATAGTATATGCATTGTGTATGGCAAAGACAAAAGTGCGCAAAAATGCAAAAACATCGTATTTCAGGGCCGAGGGAGATTCGTAATTCAGTTTCACTTTAATCAGTCACCGAAACATTTGCAGACGTTTTAGTAATTGAAATTGCGGGTTTACATTTACATGTTCGCTGTTACGCTAAAAAGACGTTGCAACAGTCAATATTACTTTTTAATCAATTGTCTCTAACATAAATACAATTCGCGTCCAAGCGCAATTACCATTAAACACTATCAATTAATTGAAAATAATAACAAATGGTTTGCCAATGAATGTGCAACTCTGCAAAGCTCGGTTAATTGCGAAATTATCGAAATCGTATTTACCAGTTTAGACATTTCGGTGCAGAAGGAGCATTAATCAAAATCAATGTTTCATTCAAGAACTTGAGAACTCGTCAAAAGTGAATTCCTCTCATTGCGTACGGTCATAATGTACGTCCATATTTCAACAGCTCGACGAAAATTTTCGTTCTCGTTAAGAGTTTAATTAAAGTCCAACTATCGTATAAGCGCGATTATTCTCATAACAAAATGCAAAAAGTGGGTTTATAATTTGATAATTTGATAATTTAATGGAACCCCGAGCTTATGCATTAATAATATTTGGAAACCGAAATCACGATTCATTAAATTACCCCTGAATTGTGTTTCAATTAAACTACGAACGTTAGTTGCTAAAATTTACTCGGTCCATTTTCCGGCAGTTAATTTAACTTCGTCAATTATTTGTCGTTTAACAACAAGAAAGTACTAAACGTGGCACGTGCAAAACTAATATGGAGATCTATGTTCTACAGATGGCTAAAAGAAATAAATGACAAATAAGTGAAAACAAATTACTAACCATCCTGTGCTTCAACTTTCAGATTTCGGCTCTGAGAAGTCTCTGCATTGTTCACCGAGGATGCCACTGGTGCCCCGCAACACAGTGGCATTGTTTCATTGGCACGAATTCATCTCGACAAAACCTGACGACGCAAATAATCATTTCTTTTTCAAGTTGCCGAAGCCAGGCAAAATGGGACAAACATTACGACTAAAACGCACGATATTACCAACAAAAGGCAGATGAGAAATGATAACTGAAACGGTAACATCTTTTCAGACTACTTTCTGCCACTTTGGAGCATACAAAAAGGTCCGCGAGATTACCAAAACTTTTGCATTATTGCGAAATCGATAATTGACTTTCCAAGAATCAAATGTAGTAATGAGTAGAATTGAGACGGTGATAACAACTTTGCCAATCGAGTAAAGTTGTGAATAGAATTAGAAAAGAAGTGATTAATTGTTTAGCGGATAGTTTAGAGCGATTCCTCGTAGAATTTGTGTGTTTCTTAACACCCTTGAAAATTCACTGGAATAATCAAAGTTCTCCAAAGCTGTCAATACTTCGACACATTCAGATATTTCTCCGTTTCGAAGTTGTTGTTGCACCGAAATAGATGGAATGTTGCGCCAAAATATCGACACTTTTTGAACGACATTTTCAGGCAAGGAATTCAGACTGCAATTTTTCCAATCAATGGTTAGATATCATAGCGTGCTAGCTTTCTAGAAAAATTCATCTCATTTTATTTCTAACACCATTATTGGGTTTAAACCCAACAACTGTAAATTGCCCGCATTATTGAAATTCTCCGAGCTTAACAAAATATTTGCATTCGGAAAATAATTAGTCTGACCCGCAATTCTGTAATTCATACACGTGATTCGATTCAGTTATCGCCTTTTTGAAATTTGGAACAATGCAGTTCATTATGAATAGTCATTATAATAATTTGTCGCCTTCGCAATATAACCGTCTGCTTTCAAATAATTCTCATTATCGTCACCTTCAAAGGTAGCTGCCATTTCAGCATCCTGAAGTATTATTATTCACCCGTAAAGGAAAAAATAAAAATAACGAGAACCTTTAAAATGTAATGCTTTAAGGAGAAATGGCAGAGTGACTCAACAATCGAATGTCTCGTGATCGTTTGATTGCATTTATTCAGGAACAACAAACGTAATCGACACAATAGATTCGGTGATAAGTGGGTGCTCGTTTATCGAGGTACGAATTTTTCGCGCGAAAATGCAACCGACGAGGGAAGCTGAATTCCAATAAGAATCGTCAATTGCTGCGAAATCTATATGGAAATATTTGAAATCGCTCGGAATGCCTGAGAAGCGACGAGCTCGTTGGCGGAGAGTTTTGCCGAGAAGATTGGGTTAAGAAAAACGTCGTCTGTCATGTTTTCGCGCGATCAATATTATTAATTTCATTTCGAACTGCAATAACATTTTGACGACGGCAAACTCGCGCGACAATTCATTTACTGCACACGTGATGAAATGGCATTCCCAATATACACGTGTAAATTGATCTATGCTTAATTAAAATGTTCATCGCCCAATGAACGTTACGCTCAGTCGATAAAACGTAGTCCAGAGGCGTCAAGTAAAAACGAATTTATATAGTTCATAAATAACCGTTGCTAATAAGCTTGCTTGTGCAAAAAATGTAATGTAACGTATGTGTTTGAAAGTTTTATGTTATGATAGAATCGTGAAAGTAAATGTCGTTGTTGAATATAGTATAACATTTTGGAACTATATATGATTTTTATATAGGCAATATAATTTATATATAAAAAAAATATCTAACAAAATATATAGTTTCAGTTTTCCAGCAATTTTGAATTAAAAGTATTCCGATTTTTAAAACATTTTCTTATTTCTTACCGGATACTTAATTCGAAAAAGATTGTACTAAAATGATTGCATTGTTATTTGGCCATTTCAGTTTAATCCTGGTCGTTTTCAAAGCAGTTCACGTTTCGTGACAAAATTGGCTAGTTTATCAAAGAATAGTTTACTGTGGCGGTAATCTGTTTCCAATGACAATGATTATTCTCGGTAATCGAAAAAACGTGACTGACATTTCGTGTGAATAGTTAGAAGGTTAATTTTGAGTGTACAGCATTAAAAGCAATTGGAAGTACCCAAACACATTAGTCCCCACACATGTATAATTATCATGATTACTTTACTATCAGCAATTAATTGTATATCAAAACGAAACACTCAATCTGCAATATTGCTTTGCAATCGAATATCAACGTTTTCCCTTTACATGCGCCACATGACATCGAATATTAAATTCCATAAATTTCATCGCATTTAATAATCCTGTTTGAAGTTTCGCGAATTAATTTTTGCGCTAATATTAAATCGAACGACATGAATTGTAATTAACGGAAACAGCCTGTCGCTAAGCTTCATGTTTACGAGCCGAAAAGGACGAAAAATGCTCCGGAAGATGAATCGCGAGTAATCCCTTACAAAGATGTGTGTCCCAGTTATCGATTCGATGTAAAATGCTTAATTTTACCTTTTTTTTAATAAAAACCACTCGCCGTTAGACTTACCCATATTACATACTCAAACCACTCTAATTCCACAAACCAAATAACCCAACAAAATCACCATTTATTAATTTAACAAACAAATTATGACAAATTTAACTTAATTTATCAAAATCCCGCCTTCTTCACACTTTTATCCAAACCCATTTAAATATAAATACAATCTCGACTTATAACCACTTCGTTCAAGTTGCCTAAGCCCATTCAAGGCGCCGACAAAGGAATTGAATTAATCGGCCGCGAATTTCCGTAAACAACGAATGCAGCACTTGCACTTGCGTTTTCTTCGGAATCTGTGTCAACGGTAACGTGCGAGCCAGGCAATTTCACCGGCACAGCGAAAAATGGTGCCAAACAAATCACTCGCCAGGATCCCGCGGCTCGGGGAACAGCGATTACGGTCGTAAAAGAAAGCGCGAGCCATTCAGTGATCCGCGGCAATAGCATCCCCGTGGCGCGGCGTCCACTAATTCGCGCTTTTTATGAGCGACGGTAAACGCGCGCGCGAGATGCGGCGACCCGCCGAGCCATCCCAAACAGAACTGACCTGTACCAATGCCCCGCGCCGTACTCGAGCCGCCTTCAACAACGCGCGCCGCCGGACCAGTTACGCGTTAAGGATGCTATTACAAAACTGCGCGACGGTAGACAAATCGCGATTCGGATGTGCTGTCAGAGGGATCTGCAGTCGAAAAATGGAGCTGTGCAAAAAGTGTCAGAAGTCGGGGGTTTCGTTCCAGATGAGTTTGGATACGAAATGGGGATTTCTGTGAGTAATGCTTGCGAATTTGGTTTGGGGATTTATGGTGGGTAATTGGAGTTGGAGTTATGGGTAAATGTAGTTTGTAGTAATTTGACACAATTAGGATTTTTTAGGAATTAATTGGTTGGTAATTTTGGGAGGCAATAAAAAAGGGACGGTATTGGAAGGAAATTGTGCAATATATTACGATCGATTGAAAGGTATTATTAAGTTGTTAAAATGCAAAAAAAAAATTTCGGGCGCTACCTAAAAATGTTTATTTTGACTAGAAAATGAGGTTCGAGAAGTTAAAAGTCGTTTTTAGTCAAATTAAAGCAACCCCAATCGCGTTTTTATCGAAAAACACGATTTTCAAACAAATCGATCTTTCAGACCATTTTAATATGCAATGTACTAATCAAATGTAGTATCTGTATATATTATGAAACTCCATTAAATTATCTATAAATTGACTATATAGGGTGTCTCAAAAAATCCCGGAACGTTCTCAGAATCAAATCAATATTTAACCATTCCAGAACTTTTGGGACACACTGTGTATACAAGCTGTTTTTGTGAAAATATAAAGTTATAACGTTTTGAAATTTTGTTGTCAAATTATGCCTTTTTTGTTCCGATGAAAAAAGTCATTTAACCTCATTTTTTCAAAATTCCCCAAAAATATCCTGAAAGTACGTTAAAAACCCTTCAAGGCAACCCAAAAAATGAAGATTTTGCGAATTGACCAAGTTATTGCATTTTGAAAAAGTACGAAAAATAGTATTACAACTATTTTAGCGGTATAGTATACCACTAAATCAATATAGTTTCTTAGTTTTATCGTTCTTAACGATAAGTTTAATTTGACCAAAAACAACTTTTAATTTGTCGGACCTCATTTTCCAGTGAAAATAAACATGTTTAGGAGGCGCCCGAAAAATTATATTTTTTCGAAAAATTATATTTCACCCTCATGATTATGTAAGATGTAAGATAACAATTTGTCATTGTTAAATAAAAATGGAAGTCGTGTTGGCAATTATAAAACTCATGTGGAAAATGTAGTTTTGATACTGTTTGCACCCCTGGACAAATATTTAGTTCAAGAAAAAAAGTTTCGTCAAATATGTAAAAAATTGATTAAATTAAAATTTTAATGCTTATAATATCCCCTTATTAAATTATTCAGATTTAAATGGTTGAGTAACCTTTTTTAAGCATGCAGTTTCATCGTTTTTATAGGAAAAAAATGTGATTTATTAATCAAAACATATAGCTGATGGGCTGTCTTTGTTCTAAAACGAATAACACTGATACTTTGATAATGTCAGACTGAAACTAGTCATTTCGAAATAAATTATTTTACTAATAGTTAATACAAACATAAATATAAGTAAAAAGAAATTATTTTAAACTCTTTTTGGTGACGTTCTGATTTATATTCAATTTCTTTTCACATCAGCATTTGCTCATTTAATTTAGTTTTTGTTTTGTCTAGCTTCGTTGACGATCGAACTTCTTTAGCCAAACATTTAGATAATTTAACGAACAATTGGTTGTTTCATCTAAATATTTTGTTTGAGTGTATACATTTGTCCAATTAGTTAGAGAGAGATAACAATAATGTAAGGCTGTTTTCTTTTTCATCGATTGAGAAGTTGCTGGTTATTTTCTAAAACGATTTCACAGAAAATTTAGTTGGCCCTGAAGAGTTAAACAGAGGAGGGAAATCTAACCTTCTTTTTTGCAATATTGAGATTCTGATTCGTACACACAATGTCTAGTGTGTGTACGAATCAGTGTGTGTACCAATCATTATATAAAGATGCATTGATAAAATAAACAGACAATTTGAATTTCTACAAACGTTATTCGGTCAGTCGGAGTCATTCAACTATGTCTCCCTAGGAAGTAAAATCCACCCAACCAGGTGGATAGTGAATACATTAATTTCAATTCCATTTGTTAAAGTGCTCAAAATATGGACGAGAGAAATTCGAAGTAATGACACCACTTCTATTGTTATCGCAGTTCATACATATTTCATAAAATCAGCATCAATCAACCAACTTCGTTCGGAAATAATTCTCGCGACGTAAAATTTCTTTCAGTTTTTACCGATTGACCCGATCTCAATAATAGCCCCCTCTTCTTTTTCGTAGTCAAGACTGTTTCCATGATTCATTAAATCAATGCTCCAGAAAATGATTGTTTGACGAACCTTTCAAGAACGTAGACAGTCGATAGTTTTTTTTCCTGCTATGAAACTATGATAAGCCAATTTTCAGCTCTCTCTTTATCTTATTCCAAGACTTGTTAAAAGAATATGTTTTCCATGAAAAATAAAAGTACTATACATAGGACGCTTTCGTAGAGAAGATTATGAGAAATGTCTTGAATTAAGACACTTTTCGTGAAACAAATCCTTTAAGTGTCTGTGATTTATACATTCGAAAACTTGACAAATTTTGAAGACAGATTTTTGGGGGATTTAAAATTTCACATATCAATAGTTGAAGTCAAATCGTATCCGAGTATTTGCACATTAGATTTTTAATCATCTTAACATTACTTGTAAAATATCTAATCATTTTGTTGTAACTGTGAGGAATCGATAAAACTTTTAATTTGGGTTCTTACAGTACTTGCCAAATTTTCAAACTATCTGTTAATGCTTCAATTGCACAAAAATGGTAGGTAGGTATATATATATATATATATGAGGCTATACTATCCATGTGTTTTAATCAAACTTTAGAGTGGAATACCTCGAGTGGAGAATACCACGTAGACGAATAGCTTGAAAATCTGGCAAATCAAATAATAGCATCGTAAGAACCCAAATTTAAAGTTTTAAAAACTCACCTTTGGATAAGTTAATTTGTACAGATAATCATTTCGCAAATTTCAATGCGAACTGAATCATCAAAATCGACTATAACACATGTTAATATTTAAATTAATCATATTTACAAACTTATAAGAAAACCTGCAAATTTCGAAAAATGTCTCTTTCCATTTGAATACGCAAGTAACAGAAAATTATACATTTATGTCTAAAAACATGTAAACGTCTAAATCGGGCCAAATTAATCTGATATCTATTAGTTTTCATTCTCATTGGTCCAAATCTTATAAAAAACTGGAATACTATTCCAGTTATATAACTGGAATTCTATGCCAATCCATTCCATCACAGTCAACATATTTTAACTCGACACATATCTTCGTCCCTTCCAACTGCCTTAAAAACCACTATTCCAAAATCCACGAAACACTTATTGTTCCTTCTCCCCAAACTCTTATTCCTCAAATACCCCAACGCCGTCCCCTCGAAGCGATAACAGCCGGGGTACAATTTTCCCCCTCATTAACTTGACGAATCACCTCAACGTCGCGCAAAGTCATTTATCCGTCTCGGCGCGTGGCGTTGCGGGCCAAGTGGCCAGATCGCGCGTTATCGAATGATTGGGTCGCCCCACTCCCGCGGCATCGTCCTCACGCACTCGTCCACCGGAGCTTTGGCCGCGCGACCTGGGTCCGCGAAAAAAAACACCTTCCGCGTTCAAGTTCAACAGGTACGTTCAGCGTACACTAGAAAGCGAGATGTCTCCTGGGTGTCTCATTTTGAGACACCTTGGTGTCTCATTTTGAGACGGCATTGTTTCTCATTTTGAAACACCTTGGTTTTCTGGAACGCCTTTGTGTCTCATTTTGGAACACCTTGGTATCTTAATTTGGAACCTTTGTGTCTCAAAATGAGATACCAAGGTGTCCCATATTGAGACACCTTAGCATTTTATTTTGAGACAACTTTGTGTCTTATTTTGAGACACCTTAGTGTCTTATTTTGGAACACATTTGTGCCTTAAAATGAGATGCCAAGGGGTCCCATTTTGAGACATTATGGTTTCATTTTGAGGAACCTTAGTGTCTTATTTTGGAACATCTGCATCTCAAAATGAGACCCCAAGGTATCCCATGTTGAGACAACTTCGTGTCTCATTTTGAGACACATTAGTGTCTTATTTTGGAACACTTTTGCGCCTCAAAATGAAATGCCAAGGTGTTCCATATTGAGACACCTTCGTATTTCATTTTGAGACAACTTTGTCTCAAAATGAATTTCAGATACCAAATTCAGACACAAAGATGTTCCAAAATAAGACACAAAGATGTTTCATTTTGAGACAATTTTGTCACATTTTGAAAAAAACACCTTGGTCTCTCATTTTGGACCATCTCCAAAAATACTTTTTGTAAGTCGTTCTGCTTCAAGATACTTTATGCGTTTATTCTGCGAAAATGTTTCAAAATGAGACACTTGTTTTCGCAGTGTAAGCGAGCACGCGGACGCCGATCTGGCGGCGCATCGATCGCGCGATTGCCGTCATTTTTCGCGGGCGCACCGCTCCCCGGGCGGCTGCTCGACTGCCCGAACGACGACGGCCGCGAGACCAAGACCGTGCCCGGGACGCCGCGCGACACGCTGCCGCTACGCGGAACGAACGCTAAGGACTGAGCGCGCCAACACGAGCCTCCGGCAGGTAGATCAATATAGTCGGAGCGGCGCCGGCCCCGGCGCCGATTGTCTCGAAAACGGCAAAAAACGCGGGAGCTTTTGCGAATCGCGCACACGGATTAGACCAATTCGGCGGATGACAAAAGGTTTGGGGTTTCCGTCGGTGCTGGATGACGATGCCGAAAAAGGCTGGCGAGATTGAGCAGAGTCAGAGATATTCTTGAAGCTTTGAAGCATTCGGTTTCGAATTATTCGAAGGTAGAATTATTCGGAATTCACATTTTTCGGAATGCGAAATTTTCAAAATTGTTGAAAGGTTAGGACTTATGTTATATTTAATAGTTTTATATTACTCAACTGGTTATTCGTATATTGTTAAATTTTGTTGGAAATGTTTATACATCGAATGAAAAATTGGTACAACATAAGACTAAAGGAATTTTGAGAAACTTGCATAACAGAATTTCGAATATTTCAACACATTTCGGAACTTCGCGAAATTCGATAATACGAAAAGTTGGAAATTCTAAGCCTCCTATTCTACGAAAATTCGAAGTTGCGAATGTTTGTAAAAATAGCAGCTCTAATGTCGATTTCAGGGAGACTATTGTCTATAGAGAGAAAAAAGTATGGAAAAACTTAACATCTATGAAACAATACGAAATGTAAATAAATAAATTGGTATTCAGAAAATAATTTTTGAAGCTGCTTAATTTACTAATAAATACTAATAGTATTACGATATAATATCGTAATACCTTGTTTTCTTAAAACGGTGCTATTAAAGTGAACCAACATGTAACAAATTATCTCTAGTAATTATTTTCCTTCGAGTATAAAAAGTTCAGCTCAGTGACATTTCTGAAACTTATTTTTAAAATTGTTAAAGTTCTTTTTCCATCATCCCTGAAAATAAGAAATGTAAAAATACAAAAACTCTCTACCTATGAAATCTTCTAGAGCAATATTCTAAAAATGCTGCAGGAGTGTTTTGTCAGGAACACTTGTTTCCAAATGCTGCATATATTTTATTTGCTGTATGCTTTATTTGAAATTCTGCTTTACTTTTTTCTCAGCGAACAGAACAGAGTTATATTGGACACTTTTCGTGACGTTGATTGGTTCATGTAAATGTATTCGGTCGTGGAAACAGCGTATAATATATCGTGCCACTTTTACAATATCATGTTGGGGTATCAGTTTATATTGTTATTCTTACAACACTGTTTTCTCTACAAAGAACGGATCATGAAATTTTAATGAAATTTTGCTCCAACCGTATAAACAAATTTATGCTCCTAAAATTCAGCACATTAATGTAGATCATTGTAAAACATTGTAACGTTTGAAAGTAAAGTAAAAGATCTATTTCTCAACCAGGTATATAAAAAGATTTTTACTGCAATTTTTACAGCAAAAATATATTTATATACATTTCTTTAGATACAAGATGTGACGTTCAGACTGTAATAAGAGCAATTTACGATATCGTATGATAAGCTGTTCCAAACAATTTTGTTCCTCAGAGAATTTTCGAATTAGGTTGTCTGGGTACGAGAAATAGAAGCCCTTTGGGGGAGAGATTTCGCAAGTTAGTTTTTTGGAGTGAAAAGTGACTACCTCTATAGTTTTTGTCAGATTAGATTACCCGCTCCGCTAATTTTAATCCGTTGTTAAGCAATTGCAGAATTAACGTGAAATGCATTTATCATATTACGTACTAAGGATTATTAGTTAAAATGCGTAATTCTAGTTTCTTTCCGGAGCGTTATAACTGGTTAACGTTTTATCGCATAGTTTTACTCTGTGATATTCTCGAAACAATGTCCAGAGAAAATTGGCCAAATTTACGTTCATCGTTATCGATTTTGTTTTAATTAATGCACAAACGGCGCGTAAGCGTGTCTCTCTTCTCTTATAACCCGGACGGATTTTCTCGTTTCTGAGTCGTTACAAGCACATAACCATCTAATTACCATAAGGCGCACACTGAAAGAGCTTTTCTAATTTTCTTTCAGGTAATAAACAATGACATGAGGTTGTAACGCGAATGGAAATTAAATTAAACCGACACCTTTAATAATTAGCCAAAAATGTTTTTCAACGGGGATTAATGAAAAAATTAAAATAATGTAATTGAAATGAATACACCCAGAAAAATAATGTATTAGCTTCAAATTAATTTACTTTACCATAAATAAATAATTCAATTAAAATCCATAATGGTAGTAAATAAATGATTTGTTTGGGAATAAATAAATGTATATTCACTTTCTCTCTCAATTAAAATATATATTTGTAGAGAATTATGTACTTAGTTCCAGGAAACAAGGATTTATTAGGACCGAATAAATCTTCATTTAGAGAGACTACATTAATCTAAATAAATGTATGTATGTATTTGAGACAACCAAATTATTTTTCTGATATCGTATCTTTTTGATACATCGAAAATAGGGGAATTCATATTTAATCTATTGGAAATTCAAAACACATTCATATCGTTTCACGCTATATTAACTTCAATCTTTTCTTTCCTTATTGGCAATTTCACGTTTGCTAACGCTAAAATAATGAAAAAATTCACTCAGCAGAGGGTGATGTTTTAATCCTCTTAGCGATCCACGATAAAAATTCTCATCAACGTTTTTCATCGATCATTCCGATGATCAAATCGAAATTGTCACTAATCAAAGACCAATTTGCCGATTAACAATTGCTATTTTCATAGTTTACACCCCCGTTAGACTGAGAGTGTTTGAAGATCTCTGATTTGTCAAAATACGTCACGTGGTGTTTAAACGACGGTTCTATTGATTGTAGGAAAACATCCAGGAGGAAGGCGTCCTCGAGACGTTTGTGTTAGTAAATAAGAGAAGGTAGAAACCGTTTTAAGCTGAAAGTATTTATCGGCCAAGTCAAATTTGCAATATTTGACACGGTTCGTAGCATTAATAAAACATTTATACGAGAATCCCGAGGTACAATTAAAGTCCCGTCTGTCTGCTCCATTCATAGAATTTCGCCCAAAATTGCTCGAACATTTCAAATGCTCGAAAAAACAGATATTTCATCTTGATGTACATTTGCTATACATTATTTTTGTTATTAACGTATTTCTCAAGAAGTACTTGAATATTTAAATGAACGAAACTTAACAGCAATTTACACTCAATGAAAGAGGATCCAATGGTTGTCTTCTTCATTAAAACCTTAACTAGACATAACAACTGTACTTGGCAATTAGAACGAAGCAATATATCAAACAAGACGCGATTCAAAGTTTACTCGAAAGTCTTTTAATTTGAAGAAGTACAAAGGAAATTAAATATGCTTACTACTAAGTTGGTACAAAACGTGCCAAGTTAAAGCCGAGTCGACATCAACTAAATGCAAAAAACCTCAAAAACCAATAAATACCGAAAATCGCATGGCAGTCGGTAAATATACATGAAACCTAGAAACTTGAAAACAAAAATCCGACGAAACCTTTTGCAAAGAGAAAAAAATGACGAAGCTGTATTTTCACCCAAATAAATTCTTTGTCCATCCACCGAAGAAGAACAATGCCAGGCTTTCTCTGTGGTACTTCAATTAAAACCTTTCCCAACCAAAAATACTTGGAGGCAGCAATGTGTTTATTTTTTTACACCGGTTAAAAGTGTTCCCGGACGAAAATTGAGTTCGCGAATAACTGAATTTCGTACACGTTATATATAAAAATCGACAGAGCTTTGTAATTCAATTGTCGTGCCATCAGATAATAAAACGCGGAAGCAAAATTAGCCACCTCTTGTCTATAATTTACGGTATAAATACATAAACGCAGTCACAATAGCGTGCTATTGATTTGCAGGCTTAAATGCGTTGCCCCAATTATTTAAATTGTCAATGCTTATCGCATTTCGACCTGCAGTTTATCAAATGGCTTTCACCACCTGCAGTTATCCGGGTATAGTTAACTGAAAATTGTTTCAGAATAATGGAAAAACAACTTTTCAAATCCACCCTTTTCTTTTTAATCCAGAAAACACCTTGAACGCTCTGAAATCACGTAAACGAGCGAGTTCTCGCACAAAAGGCTAACGGGAATAAATGATACGAGAAATCGATAACGTTTTTATTGAAAGTGTCTTGAAACTTTTTAACGTGCTCCTGGAACTTCGGTTCCCATGAAGTTCAAAATGTAGTTAGTTCACCCCTTAAGTTTATTTTCGTTTAATGTCCGCAGCGCCATTTTATATGAATCGTATGTCGTATCACATAAATCTGGGTAAGTGGAACGGGAAACGCATTGTCCAAATTCGAAATATCGTGCGAAGATTACATCGTTTTTAATTAACACAATCTGTCGTGGGTTCGAAAACGATAAACGTGCGCTCGCAAGGAGAAACTTTCGGGGGACGATTAATTAAAAGAACGACCGAATTTCACGTCGTATATCAAAACGATCGCAGATACCGGAGATACATTTGTCATGCGAGAAAATGTATGCTATCGGAGAAGCGAGCAATCTATGCATTCGACAAAGCATTTCGGCGCACGCGGAAACTACAATTCCGCGATAAGAAAATCGCGGATTGCACGAGAACTGCAATGATCCATTTCGCTCGGATGTAACTGCGAATGTAATTGCGTCTGGTAATTGCATTGCAGTGTATGAAGCTCCCACCGAAATATGATGAATGACAGAGGAATGCACTATTCCGAAGAACTCGCGGCGTTTCACAAAAAATTGCAATTAAATCGAGAAAAGGGTGTTGTAGAAATTGCACCCTTTTCCTGCGATATAAGAATGGATTTCCGCGCAAAACTCTGCGAAGAATCCCGAAGTCAATTCGCTGATCTGAGAGCGCTTGACATGAATTCTCCCAGGCTCAAATGCAGTGGTGAATGATGTAGGGTTTGAAGGACTGTCGAGTCATTCCATCAGATCAGTGAATGGATACTCGTCAATACTCGAAACACAATGGGATAAAATATGTTTAGTTGTAAATTGCAAAAAGTAGACATTTGAACGCCATTAAGGTAGAAAGTCACCCAAATGTAAAGTCAGAATAGTTACTAAATTTGGTGTTTTAGAATTAAGTTTGAATGCCATAGAAAATTGAGAAACTGAATATGGAATTTTTATATTGGAAAATATTTTCAGAATCAGAAAACAAAAAATATTTTACAAAAATCTTTTATTACATTTGTAATTTAATTCCTTTAATTTCAGTTGTTAAGTCTTCCCATAGCGTTACTTAAATTAACAGAAAATGAGTTAATTTGGAATTTCGAAACTAGATTGGACATTAGATTATGTGCAGAGTTTAATATCCGGATTCCACTGAAATGAACTTTTACAATCGAAATATTTCAATTCATAAAGGGCAAACTGCAATTTTTCATGACAATCAAAATTTTAATTTCACAACTATTATTACGTACTTTTTCACGGATATGATAATGTGTTTTCATCTAAAATACTGAAACTGATCGAGCGCACACTGCATTAACCCATATACGCAGTGGATATGAATACAACATTATTAATCGTTTTCTCGCTTCATATGTGATGAAATGGCATTCTTGGATGTAAATCGATAAAGTAACATTAATTTTTCCAACTTATAAGCACATTAAAGAATTCTTGAGTTATAAAGTTTCTGTGGCTGGCTTAATTGTTTTTTTAATATTTCTCTTAGACCGCAAAAAATGGGAAACGTATTGCTGAAATGCATTACAGTCATTAAGAAGCTGTAGAAGTAAGGATAAAAGTCCATCGGGAATATTCCGAACTTTGAAATAAAAAGTTGTGCAAGCGTAGCGAATCCTGGGTATGAAGCATTGGCACTTGCAATCGGATACTGCAATTTGAAATATTGGCTCCGCTGATGGTCGGAAGCCAGAGGCCCCAATCGTAGATAATATCAGGACAAAAGGAAATTCATTTCCATATGCTTTGTCCTTGTTATAGATGCGTAATAATCGGACTAAGTTCCGGGCTAAGCTCTCGAGAAATTAATTGTGTGTCATATGAATCTGTGTATCCATTTACGATCGCATTCATTTCTTAATTTCATTTATCACGTGCCATATCGAAGCTGCATCATTTTCCACCGAGGTTAATTTAATTAATCTAATGTGTTCGTGCCACCGCACAAGACTTTCATTATACATCGTATATCAATATATCGAGGTCTATTTTTCCAATGCAGACAAAGGCGAGATACACCAATATGGCGTGTTAGAAGGAAAAAGTAAATATCACCCTTTCATTACAGAAAGCCAACTCGAAGTTAGAACTTCAGAGCTACAAAACTACTCCGCCATTAATCTAGTCATTAATTTCTATCGGTCGAAAAGCTTTACCTCAAAATCAACCCATTTATCTCGTACCCCTGGAACGAAATGTTTCGTACTCCGGTACGTTTCAATTACAAGCAAAGTTGTCTCGCAGAAGTTTTCGTTACAAATGAACGTCCAAAATGCGTCCAAAACAAAAGGCAGACTGAAACTTGCGAAAATTGACAGGTAATCACGAAACCAGTCGGACAAACGCGGTTAATTTTCCAGTTGGCGTATCGTTTAACCTTGATAATATCTGCCGGTGATAAATTGATCCGCAGACGAATGGTCGGGTACATTTTACAGCAATTTAGTTGTCAATTATTCAAATGCCAGGACGTTTCAACGGCGCTATTACAAAAGTCGTAACCCGGCTAATTTGATCAAGTCTGTTTGGATTTCAAACGGACCATGCTGCAATCCTGCCCCATTTTGCGCCTAATTTTGTTGCGTCTGCTGCAATTTGCTTTCAAATGTAACGTCATTTGTTCTCTGCACTTTCTTGACAAACGCGAAACCTGATCGAATGGCAAAGGGAACATCCAGCGGAAACATTTCAAACTTGTTTTCCCTTGCAGCGGTGTTGCGAAGCTAAATTTTGCACCGGATAAAAAGCGCTGGAAAGCACGAGAGGCAGGGTTAAGGTAATTCCCTTATGAAGGGCCGTATATTTAGGGTGCCAAGTGAAAATATTCGTTGAAGGATGTTTTGTTATTTCTTCAGTGTATTGGTTTGATAGTTTCGTGGTACAGGAAATATACATTTCCTATTAATTGAATACCAAAATGAAAATAGACAATTGTTGCCATTTGTTAGGTGCCCTGTACTGAGAAGATATTCCTTTTGATTCAAAAAGCATTCCTAGCCAAAAATAATATCCTTTTATCGTAAAACGAATTCCTTTTCAATAAAAAAGAAATCATTTTCAATCAAAAAGAAATTCTTTTCAATGAAAATGATTTTTCTTTTTGGACACAAATCCTTTTCATAATGACACAAATCCTTTTCATAATATTTTTCAGAGTGTGTAATTTTGGAATTATGTTTATAAATATTGGCACTTGTCATAGTAGATTTTGATGTTTCTGTTCACTTTAACATCTCGCAAATCATTTTTCAAATGTTATAAACAAAATTTCAATAATTGTTAATTATCCACAAATAGTAACGTACAAAAAATAAGAATTTATTGACATTTTAAAGCTGAGTTATTCTATTTAATTTGTCAAATTTTCAGGAAATTCGTCCGTATGTAGAAAGTGAGATATTCGACTCTAAAATTTCATTAAAGCACATGGATAGTATCACTGTATATACATATCATTTGTCAGCAATTTTTTAGCATTAAATATCTCGTTTTCTGTAAAGACGAACTGCTTGGGAATTTGGCAAATCAAATAGCAGCCTCGTAATAAACCAGATTTAAAGTTTCATCGAATTCTCCTTACTTTAACTTAATAAGGGAACTACCTTAAGAAAGGGGATGAATCGATAATTTTAGCGGAATACCCGGGAAACGAAATGCTATTCCCATCGCAAGATTGTTACAAGCGCTTACCAGTGGCTGAGCCGGACGAAGTCGGCTTAACTGCGACATCTTTTCGGTTCTGAATGCCATCAGACTGTTTCAGCCGCGCGACCCCGCTTGGCAATAACACGGCATTCTGCGCTAAAACACTTGTCGGTGAGCTCACGTCGATCTTTTTCATTTTGTCTTCCATGCTCTTTGTTTCTGAAGCCATTTTATCATCTTGTCATCATCCAGTTGATGTGTCTGCAAAAGGTTACACGTTCGTCAATGAAAAGGACAGTCGAAATAAAAACGAATTGGGTTAAAAGTGACATGTTTCAGTTTAGTTTCAGTTATTGATTGACTGACACGAATTGATACGATTATTCAAAGTCTGATCGACTTGTTCATTAGAATAATGTGATTGAGTATAGTATAAGCGAAGAGTCTCTTTTGGGACTTTTTTCTATCTAGATCAAATGGTAATGATGAGGATGGCACTGTATAAAGATAAGATAATTTTTAGAGCCGCTTAAATTTCCTTTTATTTAATAATTTTTAATAATCGATAAAAATATTCTACTGCTTTGAACAGAAACATTACTCTCCATCCCAAATCTCGTAATTTCACCCATCATTCTAAGCCCGAAAAAATCCGAATTCCATCTCATCGCCCAAAATTGAATTTCGACCTCTACCCTAACATCCCAGTCACATTTTTCGCGAAAAAACTCGTCTATCTTCTCTCACCACTGTCATCCAAAAACGCACTCAACCCACATGTCGCATGACACGTCCAGTACTCACAACAACAACGACGAAAATAAATAACCGCTCGAATAGCCCTTCCCTCACTCTGCCCCAATGAGATGGCAGCACTTGTCGAAGAGTTGAAAAACGACTGAGCCGCGCAATCAGCCAAAGCAGCGCCGAGCCATCAATCACAAATGCCCCCTCGCGCTGCGCGTGTCCAAAAACAAACAGCACTCATTTTTCAAAGCGACCCAGCGACTGTTTTCCCGGTCTGCCGCGCGCGCCGCCAGAGCGCGCTACCGCCTGCTGTCCGCCGGCGAAAAATCAATAATACGCGTGCCCAAAATGCGTAATTGCACGGCTCTCGGCAGATCGCACTTTCCGCCGCAACATCGCAATGCCCATAATGAAATTCGGGTTTCGGCATTATGGGCAGTAACCCGCAAACCGCAGTGACTGTCGCGAAATCGAAACCCGAGATGACCTGAGCTGACCGATTTGTCAATGTAAGAAAATGCCGGAAGGGATAATGGAACGCGGAAGAGAGGTTAGGTTGTGCGAGGAAGATGAGGTTCGATGTTTGCTGTCAATGTCGGGTTTGTTGTGGTGACTGTCGGTGACTTTCGGCCGGATCTGTGCGAGTGGCAGTGTGATTTTCGGCGGCGGCGGAACTAACCTCAAAGTTGGTCTGGCGAGAAACGTCCGCGACGGAGGCACACTCTGCTTTGCCGGCGAGTCGGGCTCGCACGGGAGGAGAAGACGAGGATGCTTTTGGGAATTGAGTGGACGCGAGCGGCGGCAAAGTGACGGTTTAGTTACGCACCTTGCTCGCAACGTGTTGACTGGCGGGCAGGTCGAGTCCGGCAACACGCAAACGCGGAAAGGATAAATATAACGGGTGGCGGCGACGAGCGTGTCAGTCATCAGCGTTCGAATCTAATAACTCGTAGATATAGGTAGAGTGGTTGGATGGGTGTGTGGTAGACGGTGGTGCACTTTTTAGGTGTAAAGTTGATATTGTTTTTAAGGTAGATCTGTTGGCTTAGAAAATCAGCAAAGCAACCATTATTATGATTGATAGCCCTTGTAGAAATAAATACGCTGAAAAACTTTGAAAATTATTTTGAAAAACTTTGACAATCATTCTGAAAATCTGACAGTTCCAATACGATAGTTTTTCAGGCTCAAATTACAGAGTCCGTAATTCTCTGAAAAATTCAGAAAATCACTGAAAATCTATTAAACTCTCTGAAAAACTCTGACAAATTCTGACACTGCTATTAAAAACGTGAACTTGAGGTAAAGTTTTTGCGACACTCTTAAATGTATAACAACTTTGGCCAAGTAATTATACTTCCAGACTTCTGTTTCACAGATCATGGGTTCGAGTCCCATCTATGACATTTTTTTCAAATGGTGTCAGATTTTATCAGAGATTTTCAGAGTTTTTCAAAGAGTTTCAGAGATTTTTCAGAGAATTATGCACTCTGTAAATTAAGTCTGAAAAACTCTAAAAACCTCTGAAAATCTATAATTGAAACTGTCAGACTTTTTTTAGAGATTTCACAGTTTTTATTTCTACAAGGGACTGAATAAAATATTAAAAATGTTGATCGAGTATTCTTAGATATTATGTGCTCATTATTCACCGATTTTTTTTTCTTTTAAAGATGAGACAGTATTTAAACATTAAAAGTTGTCATGATTTAAGAAGTTCAACTGACTAATTTTTTAGTGCCCTTTCACGTTTTTTGTAATTTTATTTTACTATTTATTGAGATCTATACTGACAATTGTGTTCAAAATCAGTTTGATCATTGCTAGTATTTTATAATTGAATGCAGATAGTTTATTGCTGTTAATTGTTGCCAGAAATATTCCCGAATTCTTCAATCAAGATGTTGATCATCAAGATATGAAAACTAAACAGTGAAAGTTAATTTCCTCTGATACTAATAATCCGAAATATACTAAAGGATTCATTTATTGAAAAAAACTCCCTCTTACTGTTAATGCCTAAATAAACCATCCTACCTTAATATGTGTTGTTGATGAGAATTTAGTATTTAGAATACGTTTTAGGATGCCTTGGTACAGAGTAGATACTTACCCATTAGATGAAGAATTGCAATTTTTATTGCATTTATATTTTAACTTATGTTTCATATCACATTCAAGCAATTAGAAACATTAAATAGAAACATTAAATCCAATACATATTTCCATATATTCTTCCATATTCAATACATATATTTTCAATATATTGCCAATATATTTTACATATTCACAAAATTGCATTATGCTGCCAAATGCCTGGGTGGAAGAAGGTTCCATTTCAGAAAAGATTAGAAGATGCTATTTCAGAAAGATGCCATATTAGCACATCTAAATCAATGGACCAAAATGGCACCTTTCTGAAATAGAACCTTCTTTGAGTATTTTCTGAAATGGAACCTTCTTCCACTCAGGCATTGGTAGGTAAATCTTCAATATATTGAAAATTTATGTGCGAATATTTTATTAATCGATTTTCCTATTTACCAGGAGAGCTAAACAATTTTGAGAAATTTTTTTTAATTATCTTAAGGTTCGAACTTAGCAAGTCATTGGATCAATATCTTACTAAGCTCAAGATATTCTGACTTATGATCTGTACAATTTAAGAAGGTCCAGCTTGATTGTTTTATGATGCATTTTTTGCAATAAGGCAATGTTGCAAACAAGCCTTTGTTATCCACCCGCAGATTCCCAAAAGACACATACAAAATAATTGAAAACCTGTGTTTCTATATAATTTATAATTTATTGTAATTCCACAAGTGAAAAGTTCATTTAACGTACTGGATAAATCTAGGTAAATCAAGAAAGATTCAAATAACAAAATGTCAAAGTTTTAAACAATTTGACCTGCTCTATTTTTAATAATTAGTGAAAATTCAATTGTTTCAACAATTGCAAATGCAATGAGTAAATTTGTATGTAACTTTGATATTTTATTCCCTGAAAGTTTCTTCAACTTTTGATTATATTCACATCAAAGTCGCATGCTTGAAACATTGTTAAATTGGGTTAAAACAATAGAGTTGCATTTGCTCCATGTATTTTTGTCATGGAGTGCTGAAAAAGAACAGAAACCTCTTTTTCTCGAAAACTAGTGAATGGGTTTTCATTGTAAAATCTCTTTCATTGATTTTTACTTTTCTACCGAGAATTTTTTCTACCGAAAATTTTTTCCCTGTTAAAAATATACACAACTCCAAAAATGGAGTTATGTACATTTCTTTTCATTTCTATATTTGGAACATTTCTATAAATGATAGTTTTTTAATTAAAATCGATTCACTAGTATACCAGTTGTGGTTTTTTTAATCAGAATTCACTGCACAGACCTCTGGAAAGTTTCCCATCTTTTGAATTCTTTTTTCAATTACTGGGTAATATTGGTTGGAGATACGTCAGATGTTTATAAACTGGAACACAGGTTTTACAATAAAAGAATTGAACAACTGAAGTAAATGTAATTTTTTTATTTTGTCAATCATCGACTTGCACAATCTGCACAGTTTCTTACGTAATCGAACTCCATTAGATCTGCAAATGAACAGTCCAATTCATTATTTCTCTAAAATATTATTTATCTAAAATAAATATAAAATAAATAATAACTACTCACTCAAACGGGACTAATAATATCCTTACAAACAATTCTCAACCGGTACCTAAGTTTAACTTTTTGCATGATTCGTCAGAAGACTACTTACTCCTTTAACGAATCTGTGGCTGTTTTTACATAGAGGCAATGTCAAGGGCCAACTTTCTTGTTTTCTCTCCACCGAGGGGAATGATGTAGCACTATTGTCTGTACCATAGTCATATTGTAAAATAGGTTTTACTACAAATCCGTAAAACATACACAGCATTCTGGGGCGAATGAACTTTTTTACATAAATGCTATCACTTGGAATGTTAGAATCATTTTTCTGAAAGTTTGATCGTATAGCGGTTTCGCTTGATGATGCTATTTTTAGTTTCTGGATCAGTTTTAGAGTATTATCGTCAGCAGGAGAGCGCGAAGCTACGCGAATTGGCGATTTTCTTTCTCCGAGGAAACATTAATGGAAGGTTAAATTTGGATGGAAGAAAAACACCGAACGAAGGTAGACAAACACAGATTTTTTTATAGAAACTAAAAAAGATAGTTACACTTTTTCACTTTCTGTATACATTTTCATTCTTCCATGATTGTTTCCTGATTGAAATGATAATCAGCCTCGCTTTAATGATAACCTTTTTCATTCAGATGTTCATTGATCGGAAACTTTATCACCGGTTATTGGATTGTCGTATCATTTCATGAATCATATCAAGTAGCTTTAGAATCAGTATACATTTTATAATTGCCAATTTCTTGTAAGCATACATCACGTTTCCATATCATTATCAGCACACTGATAAGTGTATCATAAAAACGTATTATAACACAAATCGGTATAAATATTCATAATTTGAACCTTGCACTTTCTAAGAATATCCGCTATTTAAACGTCGTCAAAAGACGTCCAAACCGAAGAATGGCATGATTAAGAAAACCGGCTCTTTTAGCATTTTTGCACCAGTTGAAAAGAATGGTGCAATTTTCTTAGTCTCAGCGTCCTTCGATTCGGGTGTTACTTAATATTAGAATCGCAAAGAGCTGCTGTTTGCGCTGCGAGAAAAGGAATGATAAATATGACGACTCGTTAAGTAAACTGCGGGAAAAAGTGAAAAGAACAAAAGTGCAAACATGTCGACATTCGTTTCCCAACTGACGCCTTGTTTTAAGGTAAATAAAATTCCACATGATCGTTGCACGCAAATTATTTGCTCGAAAATGTTCGTTAATATTTGCACGGAAAGTGGCTGAATTCGGTTACAAATTGGGGAGTGCCGTAATTGTTAATCCAATATTGAAAATACTCGGGAAATATTCTAAGTATCTTTGAAGTGTACTGAGACTTTCACGGCGCGAACTGCGCTGCAATTTTAATTACAAACGGCGCCATAAACTCGGTCCCTTAACCGCGCGACTAACCGAAAAAGCGCATTAACCGGTCGAAACTGGTTTTTATCCATTTCTGTTATTGTAAATATACGTCGAAGGTTATTATTACGTTTTATTCGACGGAAATATTGGAAAGAGGGCAGAGCAGTAATTGCAGTATTTACAGTTATTCAACAATTTCACGTAACCAAAACGCATGTGAAACTCGTGTAAAATGGTTGGATAACAGTGGTAGTCAGTAATGCAAACATTTTAGAATGGGACATTTCGAAATTAGGTTTTGTTGATAAGAATATTGAGGGAAGATGTAACCAAAATGGCTAAAATCCGTAATTATCCGTAAATATTCCGTAAAAAATCCGAAAATAAAACAGAATGTCTTGATTAGTCAATATTTTGTTAATTTTATTCTCTAAATAAATACTAAATTTTATGAACCCCCAAAAATTTGGTTTCCCTTCGTGCAAATTTGGTTTTCATTATGCAAACGTCCCTTTTAAAAATGGAGGCTGAACTTTTCCATTTAGAATACTAAATGGAAAAGTTATTAACTCTCATGTTATCTAATTTACGATCTTTCGATGACGATGACATTTGATAGAAAAATGAGTGCGTTTTTAGATTCGTGATGTTGCACTCGTGGCCATATGTTCTCCTTTTTGGGTTAATTATTTTCACATTCAGGCCGAAAGCTATTCTGTCGAAACGATCAATATTTTTTCAATTGCCAGGTTTCCCGGTGCATGATCGTATGAACCCTTCAAAGGATTCTACGCCCCTTATAACCGATACCAATTTCTAAAGTTACCACATAATTAACGTTGGGAAACTTTCCATGAGTTAATGCGATTATTTAATAATTAAAACCATCGTATCACTGAAAGAGAACGTAGTTTTCGTGAGTGATATTTAAATAAGCTAGTATTGTTATTATTAATAAGCCAGTTTTTGGTGCGAAATGTACTTGTAAATTATTCTCAGTAAGTTCTTCATCAACATTTTTAAATATAGTTATATATATTGATGAATTAGTTACATAACTGAGTAATGTTAATAATGTGCGAAACTAGCGTACATTGTTCATTTTGTAAATTCACAATTTTACCATTTTCATTTATACATTAATTCCACACAAATGTACATCAGTTTGAGCAAATCGATGCACAACAAACAGACAATTCCAACGCATGATTATTTGCTGTAAGTAATTGTCTTTCCCTATAGTCAAACACAAAATACATGGAAAGAAGGACAACCGTATTTCAAAATGATAGTCCAGTTCATCAGTGGCTACTTATAATACTTCTTGACGAAAACAGTTCGGCGAAGTTGATTCTCCACTTTTTCTCCAACTTTTGACAAATACGTGACCAGTTTTTCTTCCATTTCTGCAATCCAGTTTTCGCGTAATCTACATATAAAAAGCATTTGACGTAAGTTACCCTACACTGGCCATTCATACATTTCGAACTTTGACACCGAATATCTATTATTCCACGCTAGATTATCTCCGTTTTTTCACATTCCACCCTGCTTCCATCGGCATAATTCAGCTTTTAACATCAATATTTTTTCTATCTAACTAAACAAATTCCAAACGATAAATGAAATTTAATCAATTTAATGTTCGTGATCAGAGTGGACAGTTATGAAACCAGGATAATTGATTCGATTTGGAGTCTATTTTACTTTAGTCGAAAAATGGAATACACCAGTTAAGGGAAAAAATTCCTTTACTGTAAACACAATGTTAATCGTTAACAGGTATTATACTTAATTTTTCTTAAGATACAATCTTTTTTATTTAGATTGTTGTATTCTTGATTTAATTTGATTCTGATTTACCAGCTCATTATGTTACAAAATTGTCAAATTGTATTGGAACCAGCAGGATAGCAAAATGGCGATCGTTAAGCCACTTTACGAAAATTTCATTTACATTTTTAAGCACAATTAAGCAATTAAATGTTCGCAGATCAAATATTCATGGCTCTAAATGCTGCACCTGCTTAAACGATGAAAGCGTGATTGCTTAATTGTACTTAAAAATGTAAATGAAGTTTTCGGAAAGAGACTCAACGGCCGCCATTTTGCTATTCTGCTAGTCCCACTAGTAACAACTGACAATAGTTCCAAATTCAAAAAGTATAAATAAAGTTATAGATACCCTGTCGCAAGAATTCCGTTGAAAACCATTTGTGAATGGGTTAATTAGTGTTGAATCGTAACATTTTACAGTGTAATCTACCATGAAAACCAATTCATGAATAGATTTTGAAAATTCAGCTT
>JABFPB010000914.1:0-28171 GCA_022817645.1 Ceratoteleas bidentatus
TTTTAATCTAGACTTATATACTGTGAACTGTACTCGGTTGTAAAAAGTTCTCTAAATTCCACTAAGTATAAAAACTTTTCTATTTCGAATAAGTAACATTTCACGTATTGAAATTTAGCGAGCTTCTTTATAAACAATATTACTCACCACATAATTTGAATTAACACCCTCTTGGTTGGGCGTGGATGCCACACAACTTGAATTCACATCCACTTGGTTTGACGACTCCTGAACGATCTGAAAAAGGAAAAATGTTTGTTATTTCATATTTCAACGACAGAGTTTATTTGTCAATTTCGAACTTAAATTTCAAGAATAATAATTATAATATATATTTTTATTTTTACCGATGTAGAAGTAGTTGCCTTCAGACATTCGTTCCTTAATTTTTTTGCGTTGTCGGAAATATTATTCTGGACTCGGGGACACATTTCTGCCCTGTTCATACAATCAGCGGAAAATGGTATCATCTGATCTTTGCAATTTAACCTACCATTCATACAATCTAACATAATTTCGAATTCCTCACAACTGCACTTGCTTTGGGAGCTTTTAAACAATAATTTAACATGTTGTGTTTTTATGAACATGATGTTCAAAGCACACAAGGGATAAATGTCGTCCAAAGAGAGTTTTTCTTCTAAATCTAACCAGAGGTCTTTCACAAAAAAACTGCTATATAACGTAGGAAATTCGGTTAACGGATTTTCAGAGAGAATTAATGTATTTAATTTGGGAATACGATGTTTGAAAGTTGACAATTTATTTTGTATTATATATAGGATTTCTAAATGTAGGCAGTTTTCAAAGGCTCCTTCATCGATGTTCGTTATCCCATTCTGGCTGAGATCTAGTAATTTTAGATAAATATAATTTTGCATGAATGATTTTTCTACACTCATTATATGGTTAGCCCTCAGATTAAGCTGCTCAATTTTAGAACTTTGCGATGAGTCGTATGTTAGGTTTGATATCTGGGTGTTGCGCATATCTACATATCGTATAGAACTTGGGAAGTGGTTAAATGTTTTTTGGAGGTTGTTATTGCGTAATTTAATCCAAAACAGTTTATCAAGGCCTTTAAAGGCTTCAATATCTATGGATCCGATATTACTTGTTTCCAAGTTCAGCTTTCTCAACTGAGGATATCGTACGAAAGATGAATTCTCCAGCCTAGTTAAATTATTGTTGTTTAATTGAAAGACCTAAAAAAATGTAAAGATATATTTGGCCATTTAGAACGTTTTAATTACAGAAATTACTAAGTTTAGTTGCAATGGTCGATTTAAATGTCAAAGTTGAATATTAAGGAATGTTAAGCTGGCACAACCATTGTAGTACAATCCATACATGGATAGTCCTAAGTTAAAGTGAGAAGGAAAATATTGTACATAATATCCCAATGGGAAATTGCCAGAGTACAAAATTGCCAGTGCTGAGTCAGTACTGCACTAGAAAAACTAGTGTCTAATATTTAGACGTTTAGACGTTTTTGGTGTATATTTATGGAAAAGATGTCTAATTCCTAGACAAGTTTGGTGCCTATTACACCAAAAGTATCTAAAACTTAGACACTTGTTTTTCCAGTGTGGAATAATAAAGCCGCGCCAGACTGCCTGAGTTGTCAGTACTGGGCCAGTACTGGAATGATAACATCACGCCAGAGTACAAGTGCCAGAGTCGTGCCACTACTGGGATATTTGTACCTTCCCTACTGGGATTTTATATAACTATCTGAAAAAGTATCTGAATCAATTATCACATTTGGAGCGACATACATTATCTTTATCTTATCTGACTTTCAGGTTTTTATCATTTTGAAGCGACTTACATAGCGCCACGAAAACTATCTGAATATTTAGCGTTCATTCACTACTAATTAATCACCAAAAAAACACAAATAAATCTTCATTTGTGCATCTAAATTTTTCCAAATAAATGTATATATTTGAGACAACTAAATTATTTTTCTGGGTGTGGAATTAATTATTCCAGCACAACCAGCTGAAATGCACCTGAGGCTGAATTAATCTAGTAATTAGTTCTGTAACTGAAGTTTGGAATTAATAACTCTAGCATAATCAGCTAGAATGCATCTGAGATTGAATTCATCCAGTTATTAATTGTGTAACTTGAGTCTGAAATGCATTCATGGTTGCGTTGAACTAAGTAATTAAAATTTCGCGTTGAGTTATCACAGCTTATTTGATTCATAAAAAATGTCAATTGTTAGGAAGAAACTTACAATTTTTGCATAATTAATGAGTAATTATTACTATTATGCATATAAAGTTTATAAATATTTTTTCTATAGTTGTGCTAGCTTAACTTTCAAGCTGGCACAACTCCATTTATTTGTTAAAAAATAGGAATAATAAATGTGGTTTTTGGGTAATTAATAAGTAATTAATACTACATATTGTGATAGTTTTCATTGGATTGTGCTACAATGGTTGTCGCAGCTTAACATACCTTGAATATTATTATCCGTCAATTTACGGAGAAAATTGTCTGTGTGCACATACCGTTATGTCTGTTTGCACATCTACGGGGACAGCGGTTAGCTGGCAAGAACCACATGTACCACTTTTCTGGCAGTCTAATTGTGGATTACCATTTTTACAACCAGTTGAATTATTGTATCCCAAACTTTGTTGGAACATGAATATTTGTACAAGAAAAAGCGCGTAGAAGAGTTTCTGCGCAGAGACTAGAATAAGATTTGAAAAATTAAATTAATATTAATACATGGCATATTGAATTTATATAGAAAACGTTATGATGAATACTTACACATGTTGGAAATATTCCTCAGACTTAAGATCGTCTTTTGTTCCCTTACCGAACTCGTAATATCTAACTATGACTCTTCGTTCATAATTTGGAAAGATTCGATAGTATTCATATATTTATAAGATGTAAGAATAGAGAATAGATAAAGCAAAGTTAATCAGTAGAGAATATTTATATACCATATTTAGAAAACAAATAATTTATAAATGTATAAATAAAATCTTTAGAGGAAGTGAGGGCAAAACGGATAGGCTAAGGAAATTCAATGAAAATAGCTATTAACCAATGTGTAAGCATGCCAGTAACATTCTCATTTCATTTATAGATAAATTTTTGATATTTTTAAAACGGCACAAAGTTATAAAAAGCAGGCATTTGGTTTTAATGAACGAATACTGCAAAATCCACTTTTATATACGATTCAAAAAGTGAGGGCAAAATGGGTAGGTACATTTATTTAATGTTCAGACCTTTCAATCATTCCCAATATTGCGTTCGCGTCCAGAATATATTCCTTCGGTATTATAATAATGGTTTTCAACACTTTTCCACATCATTCACACAATATTTTAACGCACCATAAGTTTCCCATAAGTTTCCCGTAACATTCCCATAACTTTCCCATAATGATCCCATATCCGCGGAATGTTCCCATATAATTTCCATAACATCTCAGTAAATTTATATCATAATTTTATGCGCTTTAACCAAAGATTAATATACCCGCTTTGCCCTCCCTCCAATAATTCTGAATAATTGCATGTAGATATTACAAACAGTGGCATAAATATGCGTTTGACTAAAGAAAACTAATCCTTATTAAATGTACTTTAATTACCGGAAATCATTACATATAATCTACCACATTATATTAATGATTTATCGCATAATTAACCTAACCGTCAGTATTCTTAACCTATACTGACGTTGCCTTGATACGGGGCTGCGTTACTCATTTTCCCCCGTGTAAATTTATAAACAATTGTAATACAAATTGTAAACAATTTATATAAATATTTCTCATTTATACCAACAAAATAATTCAGGTCGAATTTAATTATTTCAGATTCGGCATTAAAATTAGACAAAAATTTCTGCGGATGTAAATTGTGTAAAAATGTAATTTTATTTAAATAGTAGAGATGGCTTGAATGTGCTTTTATCACTACGTTCTTTCAAGCACTTATTATGTGCTTGTAAGAACATTGTCATTCATTATTTTCTTGCAATTTTAATAATTTAATAAAATTATTAAAATTATTAAAAAACTAAATTTGGAAAGCTAAATCTACTTAAAATCATCTACGGAAAAACGCGTCTAGATGGCGCACATAGCAGTTTCGTATCTAGTGGCGTTACTCAACACGCATTTCACTTTCAAGTGGGAATTTTAAGCACCAAATTTATACAATTCCCCAAGTTTAAATAGCAAACTATCAACAGTTGTTCTAAAGTCATAGTTCCAGCGCGCGTAATTCATGACTGGTACATAACCTTCAAATTTAATGGATTTAATGGATTTTGTACGTTATTGTTGCGAGTTTGTACACTGAAGAAACAAATTCGTAAAACATATATATCATAAAAGTTACGACATACGATGTACCGTTTACGAATTGGTTTTCTCAGTATAGCGCTGGAACATTAGCGGAACATTATAACGTTTCCATTCATCCAGTACATCTGTAACGCCTTCAGTTAAACACCGTGTATGCAATAACTTGGGTAATACCTCTTTATTTACGTATTTGCGTAGGACAGAATAGTTCATTTTACAATGACAAAATTACAGTAATAATAAACGTTGACAATGCGCCAAAACGGTACGTCTCGCAGCGCCAAAAAAATCGACCTATCGTGGCAGAATTTGTAAGTTATGAGTGGAAACAATAACTGAAAAACGTAAATATGTGTTACGTACTGATAAAAATCATCCACTCAAATATTCGTATTAAAATCGTAAATATTGCTCTCTTTTGGTTACTAATTAACCCAAATTCGTTTAAATTAAAATTCAATTCTTTGTTTCCACTGATAACTTCGAGCGCAGATGGCGCAGCAGTCGTACTAAATAGGAATGGGTTGTCGTATAATTTAAATGCGCGAATCCACATCTACTCAAAGCCCCTATTCCTATTAATCGCTCTAAAGTGAAAAAAATTCCTATTAATCACTCTAAAGCGCGCAGTAAGATCAACGAGGGGATTATATATTATATAAATTCCGTAATATAATATTATACATAAAGATATCCAACTGCTACGATGCCAACCATTATCGTCATCTGAAAAAAATTTACTTGTTATATTTTACCAATAGAACAGATTAAATAGCTCTCTACTCTACATTACCATAAGTATATATTTTATGCAGAAAATATTTGAAGAAGTAAATATTTTTATATATATGAAAATGTTATCCACAATTTTAGTTGCATATGCTTTAATGTAGTCTTTTACGTACTGTGAGATGTATCCGGTTTTAAATTGGTCTCTAAATTTTACTAAGTGAATATCTACTTCGAATAGGTAACATTTCCCTTATCGAAAAGAAGAGAGCTTGTTTATAAGCAATATTACTCACCGCATAATTTGGACTAACACCCACTTGTTTGGACACCTGGGCGTTATGAAAAAGGAAAAATGTTTGTTATTTCGCATTTCCACGACGCAGAGTTCATTGTCAATGTCTAACTTAAATTTCAAGAATATTAATTCTAATATGATATTTCGATTCTTACCGATGAAGTAGTTGCCTTCAGACATTCGTTCCTTAATTTTTTTGCGTTGTCGGAAATGTTATGCTGGGCTCGGGGACACATTTCTGGTCTGTTCATACAATCAGCGGAAAGTGGTATCATCTGATCTTTGCAATTTAACCTACCATACATACAATCTAACATAATTTCGAATTCCACACAACTGCACTTGCTTTGGAAGCTTGTATATGTACATTGTTCATTTTTTCCCATACTTTCGTGCACATAAATGTATGTCAAAGAACACAAGTCATATATGTCATACAAAGAGAGTTTGTCTACACGAAGTTCGCGCAAAAAGAAACGGCTACTCAAAGTTGGAAAATGTTTTAATCGATTATTAAAGATCGATAATCGCTCTAATTTGGGAATATGATGTTTGAAATTTGACAATTTATTAGAACTTAGATATAGGGATTGTAAATGCAGGCAGTTGTCAAAGGCCCCTTCTTCGATGTTCGTTATCTCATTATTTGTGAGATCTAGTACTTTTAGATAAATATAATTTTGCATGAATGATTTTCCTACATTTTCTATTTGGTTATTTTCCAGAGAAAGCAGCTCTATTTTATTACTTTGTAATGAGTCGTATGTTAGGTTTGATATCGTGTTGTTACTCATATCTACTATTCGTACAGAAATTGGGAAGTGGCTAAATGGTTTTTGGAGTTTGTTATTGCGTAAGTTAATCCGATCCAGTTCATCAAGGCCTTTAAAAGCTTCAATATCTATCAATTTTATCTTATTAAAATCCAAGTTCAGCTGTCTCAAATGCGGATATCGTGCGAAAGATGAATTCTGCAGCCCACTTAAATTATTGTAGTTTAATTGAAAGACCTAAAAAATATGTAAAGATATATTTTGGCCATTTAGAACGTTTTAATTGCAGATATTAAGTTTAGTTCTAATGGTCGATTTAAATGTCAAAGTTTAATATTATTATCCGTCAGTTTACGGAGAAAATCATCGAAATAATGTGTTAAATTTATGTTGGAAGATTTGAGACAAAATCCGCGGAGCAGTGACATTCGAATGTCTACCTTAAACTATATCGTCATATGGAAAAATATTTACAATCTATCAAATTGAAGAAAATTTAGTATGTCGTTGATCAAACTATGAGAAATCGATTGGTGAAGTAAAAAACCTGGGTATCCGACCTAAATCCTGAGAAAATTATGAACGAATTTTGACATTTTGTATAGGATTTCACAGAGTTAACCTAAAATGTCAAAATTCGTTCATCATTTTCTCAGAATTTACCCCGGATACCCTTTTTTTATTTCACCAATCGATTTCTCGTAGTTTGATCAACAACATACTATATTTTCATTATTTTGTTAGGTAGTAACTTTTACTGTTTTTCTACCTTAATTATTTAAGGTATTAGATTTTCTATTAAATTAACACAATTACATTGATTAAATTATTAATAAATAATGTAAGTATAGTGGGACATCGCATACCGTTACGTTTGTTTGGACATATACGGGGACATCGGTTAGCTGGCAAGAATGACATACACCACGTTCTTCGCAGGCTAATTTTCGATTATAACCAGCTGAATTATTGCATCCTAAACCTTGTTGGAACGTGAATATTTGTACAAGAAAAAGCGCATGGAAGAGTTTTTGTGCAGAACCTAGAGTAAGAATTGAAAAATTAAATTAATACTAATACACTGAGAAAAATACGAGCCAGTAACGAAACATTTTGTCGTTTCGTTACGTTAACCGAAATTGTTCGTTAAAACAACCGAATTTTCGATTGCCATTATCAATTTATAAGTTCGGTTATCATAACCGAAAATGTACGTTGATTTTATGGACAACTGAACTGTAAAGTGTTAATTTTTCATTAACACTTTACAGATCTACCTAATTTGTCCACCAGGTTTGCCAGCCTGAATACAAAGATAGCGCTATACATCTCAATAGAGGTTATAGTATAGACAGAAATGGTCACACAACTATCCTCGTGGCGTTTCGCGTCGCAGAGACTGTAAAGTGTTAAGTTAACCGAACAGGTCGGTTACCTGAACCGAAGTTCCATCTGCGCATGCGCGCAACCTCGCGACGACATGTTGTTGTTTCGCCGGTTAGATTACGGAACCTGGCGCAATGTTTACATTCATTTTATTATTTGACCGAAGAGGCTTGAATCCGGAAAAAGTTTCGTTTCTTGTTTCTCCAATATTTTTACTGATTATGTTTTGATTAATTTATGTGAAATGTATTTTTTAGGCCAATGTAGCAAGCAAAACGTCTTGCGAGGTTAAATTCGAAAGAAATGACATTTGTAACAAGTAACTAACTCATTCGGTAAACATAACCGCTCATTCGATAAATATAACCGCTGATTTGGTTGCCAATAAAATCAACCGAACAGTCGGTTATCTTTACCTAATATTTTTCTCAGTGTACATAGAATATTGCATTTACATACATAGAACAAATTATGATGGATACTTACACATGTTGGAAGTGCGGACTTAAATCGTCTCTTGTTCACTTATTGAACTAGTAATATATGTCCACAATTAGGACAGATACAACAGTATTTAAAAAATGTGTTAATGAAGTGTAGATAAAGCAAAGTTGGCACGCTGCCTTTTTCGAAAAAAAAGTAGCCTAAGATATTACTAATTTGAAAACTAATAACAAAAGTAATACATTCCAAAACAATAAAACGAATTTTAATGACTAAAATGATATCACTATTATTTTTAATTACACTCGAAGCCCCCTTCACGCAATCCCGTTTGACGCAACCACTCTTTTGATGCAACAAAATCCATTCCCTTGATGCAACCGCCTAGCGGATATGAATTTTTGGCGCGGAATTAAAATAATTTAAATTTGAAATATTATAGATACATACAATTTTTTATTAATATCTTTATTAATCACTTGTGTGCTACAAGTGATAAACTATTTCCTACTCAGTGTGACATATGTGTGATATCACGGATGTGACTTGAATGTGACTCTAATATGACTCACCTGTGTCACGACTGTGTCACATGTGTGTCAAAGTGGTTTCACGTGACATGTCTGTGACACGTGACACCACTGTGACAGGCCTGTGACACAGTCGTGACACGGGAAAGTCCTATCAGTATAACAGTGCCCATTAGTGTAACGAATTAGGTTAGAATGCCGAAAGTTGTCGTTTTCGGCACTTTAACCTAATTCGTTCCATTTTCGGCACGCTACACTGAAGTGAAAAACATCGTATCGGCCTCGAGCGCCGGTGGCGCCCTCAGATGTAATATACCATACTATAATATTTATTTAATATATCTATAATATTTGTATAACATTTTTTTAATATTTTTATAATATTACTTTAAAACTTTTAAAAAATTATACATTTTCTGAAATAAATGTAACAAGTCGCAGTGACATGTATTCGAAGATTATTCAATCAATCAGTTGAAAAAACGTCATTACCAAAGCTGGGGATCGAACCCTCGTCCTTCCTCGCAGATGTCGCAAGATGTATATTATACATATATTAGATGAACATTCAAACATAACATAGATATATACATATAATATATGTATATTATACATATACTAGATATATACAACATTGATTCCAAACAGAAAAAATTGAACGGCCCAGTACTGGCTCATTACTGGCGCCCAGGCAAAAAAATCTCAGTGTTTTTGCTCAGAGTTTTCAAGAGTGAACATAACGTTATACTCAAACTTCTCAAGCATGACAACCCTATTAAAATATTAGATACTGTTATTGACGCCTGGCAAACCACCGCTTTTTCTGCCTGGGATGTTCTATCAGGGTGGCGGCCTTTGTCGACGATATAGCGCTGGCAAATGTTCAGGCGGGACATGCTACTTTGGGTGGAATTGCGTTTCTTTAGTCCGATAATTCGAAAATGAAATCCAGGACATCTGTAACGCCTTAAATTAAACAATGTATATTCAATAACTTGTGAAATAGCTCTTTATTTACATATTTGCGTACGACCGAATAGTTTTTAATTTTACAATGACATCACCGCTAAAACAAGTGTCTTATTAAGACACATTTTGTAGACATTTTTAAGACGCGTCTTAAAATATGACAAATAACGACTGAATTTCAAACGCTAAGCGACTGAATTTAAGACACTTTTCGTCAATTAAGACACATTTCATGACTGTAAAATGTTCACAAAAAATGAACATTTTTTACAGTGATGACAGAATTACAGTAGTAATAAACGTTGACAATACGCCAAAACGGTACGTCTCGCAGCGCCAAAAAAATCTTTAACAGCACAGCTCGCGAAATCGGAGATTCTACGGAAAATCTCCCAGGAAATGTCCGGAGATCTGCCGAAAATCTACGTCTTCCAATTATCTCCGGAGAATCTCCGTACATTTCCCGGGTATGTGCTGTTAGGGGTCGACCTGTCGTGGCAGAATTTGTAAGTTATGAGTGGAAACAATAACTGAAAAATGTAAATATGTGTTACGTACAGATAAAATCATTCACACAAATGTATATTTGTATTAAAATCGTAAATATTGCTCTCTTTTGGTTACTAATTAACCCAAATTCGTTTAAATTCAAATTCAATTCTTGGTTTCCACTGACAACTTCGAGCGCAGATGGCGCAGTAGTCGTATACTAAATTGGAATGGGTTGGCGTATAATTCAAACGCGCGAATCCACTTCGGCTCGAAGTACCTATTCTTCTTAATCGCTCTAAAGTCAAAAAATTCCTATTAATCACACTAAAACGCGCAGTAAGATCAACGAGGGGATTATATATTATACAAATTCCGTAATATAATATTATATATAATGATATCCAGCTGCTACGATGCCAAGCATCATCATCATCTGAAAAAAATTTACTTGTTATATTTTACCAGTAGAACAGATTAAATAGCTCTCTACTCTATATTACCATTAGTATATATTTTATGCAGAAAATATTTGAAGAAATAATTATTTTTATCGATATGAAAATGTTATCTACAGTTTTAGTTGAAAATGTTTCAATTCAGTTTTTTATGTACTGTGAGCTATACTTGGTTATACTCTAAATTTTACTAAGTGTGTATCTACTTTGATCAGGTAACATTTCACTTATCGAAATGAAGAGAGCTTTTTTACTCACCACATAATTTGGATTAACACCCACTTGGTTGGACGACACTTGAATGTTCTGAAAAAGGAAAAATGTTTGTTATTTCGTATTTCAACGATGCAGAGTTGATTGTCAATGTCTAACTTAAATTTCAAGAATAATAATTTTAATATGATATTTTGATCCTTACCGATGTAGAAGTAGTTGCCTTCAGACATTCGTTCCTTAATTTTTTTGCTTTGTCGGAAATATTATACTGGGCTCGGGGACACATTTCTGGTCTGTTCATACAATCAGCGGAAAATGGTATCATCTGAATTTTGCAATTTAACCTACCATACATACAATCTAACATAATTTCGAATTCCTCACAACTACACTTGCTTTGGAAGCTTTTAAACATGAATTGAAAATGTTTTGTTTTTATGAACATGAAGTTCAAAGCACACAAGGGATAAATGTCGTCCAAAGAGAGTTTGTCTAAATTTAACCAGACTTCCAAAAAGAAACTGCTATATAACGTAGGAAATTCTGTTAACGGATTTTCAGCGATCCGTAATGTATTTAATTTGGGAATACGATGTTTGAAAGTTGACAATTTATTCGAAAATAGATGTAGGACTTCTAAATGTAGGCAGTTTTCAAAGGCTCCTTCTTCGATGTTCGTTATATTATTTTTCGTGAGATCTAGTACTTTTAGATAAATATAATTTTGCATGAACGATTTTCCTACATTCTGTATTTGATTATGTCTCAGCTTAAGCTGCTCTATTCTATTACTTTGCGATGAGTCGCATATTAGGTTTGATATCGCGTTAACACTCATATCTACATATCGTATAGAAATTGGGAAGTGGCAAAATGGTTTTTGGAGTTTGTTATCGCGTAAATTAATCCAAAACAGTTCATCAAGGCCTTTAAAAGCTTCAATATCTATTGATTCCATCGCATTTGTTTCCAAATTCAGCTTTCTCAACTTAGGATATCGTGCGAAAGATGAATTCTCCAGCCTATTTAATTTATTGTGGTGCAATTGATAGACCTGAAAAATATGTAAAGATATATTTTGGCCATGGAGAAAATTTTAATTACAGAAATTACTTAGTTTAGTTGTAATGGTAGATTTAAATGTCAAAGTTGAATATTATTATCCGTCAGTTAAGGAGAAAATCGAAATAATGTGTCAAATTTATATTGGAAGATTTGTGAAAAAAAATCCGCGGAGCAGGGAATTCGAATGTCGACAAACGATATAGTTTAATGTGTCAGATGTTCTATGTAATTAACACGAATACATTGATTAAATTATTAATAAATGATGTAAGTATAGTGTGCACATACCGTTATGTCTGTTTGCACATCTACGGGAACAGCGGTTAGCTGGCAAGAATGACATATACCGTCTTTCTGGCAGTCTAACTGTGGATTACCATTTTTACAACCAGTTGAATTATTGTATCCCAAACTTTGTTGGAACATGAATATTTGTACAAGAAAAAGTACATAGAAGAGTTTCTGTGCGGAGCCTGGAGTAAGAATTGAAAAATTAAATTAATACTAATACATGGAATATTGAGTTTACATACTTAGAACAAATTATGGTGAATTCTTACACATGTTGGAAGTGCGGATTTAAGATCGTCTCTAGTTCACTTACTGAACTCGTGATATAACTATGTCCATAATTATGACAGATACAACAGTATTTATACAATGTATTAATAAAGTCTAGATAAAGGGAAGTTGGCATGCTACCTTTCCTAGAAAAAACAATAGCCTAAGATATTACTAATTTGAAAACTAATAATAAAAATAATACATTCCAAAACATAAAACGAATTTTAATTACCAAATTAATGACTATTATTTTTTATTAAAAAAAATCTATTTTTATTAAATTTAATATAATTAAAACTTATTTGCTTCGAAAAAATAATATGCTCTTGATTGTGCAATAATCGCATCCAAATGCAGATTTACAATTTTTTTAAATATTAGTAATGTTTTTAATAATGTTATTTAAGGACGAATAATTTAGAATTAGTAGTTTATAGTCTTCAACGAAATAATATTGTAATAGCAAACTGGGATTAATAATAGACGAAGAAAACATTACAGAAATAGTATTTGGAAACTTTACAATTTCCTAAACAAAATTCTAAAATAATAACACTAAACTTTAGAAAAAGTTAACAAAATAACATTTGGAAAAGTAACAATTTCCTGACAAAAGTTCAAAAATAAGAATAGTTTACTTGAGAATAACGGGAAAACTTTATCATTAGTAATGTTTGGGAAAGTAACAATTTCCTGAAAAAATGCTTAAATTAATAATGTCAACTTCACATTAACGGAAAAATGTTATTATTCTTCCTTAAATCACATTAATACAACACATTATTTTATTCTTAACATTGTAAATCTTCAAGATAATAAACAAAAATATTGTACATCTTCATTGCGTTACGATTATTAAGAAATAAGGGAGATATTTGAGAGAAAAACGGGAGATTCTCCGGCAAATTTTTCTTGGCTAAGCTCCGGAGATTGCTACTCAATATCTCCGCTAAATCTGCGGAGATTCTCCGGAGATTCGCCGGAGAATCTATGGAGAATCTTTTTTAATGATACTAAAATTATTTAAAAAATCTCTACTTCGACCGCCTGAAAGAAGTAATCGAGAGAAGTCATATAGTCGCCTCAGTCCAGCGGCTATGTGCTTTGACTCGTACGCTGATGGGTATGGGGTCGATTCCCACCGTTCGTCGAATGAGTTTTTCTCGTTTACTTCTTTCAGCATTTTCTCTCGTTTATCGCCGGAGTTTCTCCCGATCACAGGTGGAACATCTACCACTTTTCTGCAGAGATTCTCCGATGCTCTGCTGTGCGGGTAGTCAGTACAGTAATTGACAAATTTGAGTGATAAGTCAGCCAAAACGAGTCAAAGGTGAGCCAAAATAATCGACTTGTAAGCCAAAAATGAGTGAAACGTGAGCCCAAAATGAGCGAAATGTGAGTTAAATGGGAGCAAAAGATGTGCGAAATATGAGCACAGAATGAGTCAAATGTGAGTCTCAAATGAGCGAAATGTGAGCCTAAAATGAGTGATAACGCAGCGGTAAATGTATAATAAACAAGCCGAAAAATATACAAATGAAAAAAATGATTATTGCCAAAGTTAAGTCATCTCAGACTTCTGCATAGCGAATATTCAAACCTCGAACTAATATCGAATCAATGTCATCGCAATATTATACGAAATAAAATCGAATCAATACCAATTTAATATTCGTGTTCCATCAGAAAATACGATTATTTCCAATGAGATTTTGGCATGCGCATCCCTCTTAATTTATTTTACAGATGCTTGGACTGCCAGGTATTTTAACATTGTAAATTTTTTTAGGTACAAAACGATGGCATCATATTTTGTGACAAACAATTTTGAATAATTGACTGTATGTCGGTATTCCGTGAGCGTAGCCTAACAAGTTGAGTAAAGTGACATGATACCAACATTGCAACGCTTAGTTTCAGAGTGTTATGATAAACGTAATTGCAGCTGTGCGGCAAGTTCATCATCAGAGCAAAATTTTGAGGCGTTGTTTGAGTTTAGACGGTTCCAGCACATTTTTGAAAATGTCGAAGAAAACGGCTCTTTTGTTGCTAGCAAATGGCGCTGAGGAAATGGAAGCCGTAATCACGGCTGACATTTTGCGCCGAGCTGAAGTGAGATAACCTTGGATTTGTTTGTTTTTGTTTACGGCCATTGTTCAATTTTTCTTTTTGTTCAGAAACAAAATTACGTTCAATTCAGCATGATAGAGCGAATAAAGAATAATTATCTTAATATTTAAATGTTTTAAATACAAACGTTTTAAGTTGTCTGAAATGTAATGACTATGATTCATATACATGTTAGGATGTAAGATATAAAGTGTTACAGATGAATAACTCAAGATGTAGGCATCATCGGAAAAAAAAGTTGATATAAAAAGATTACTGCTGTTTAAGGGCTATTCAACCCAACCAAATTGAATCCAGAACTCAACTTTTCATTTCGACTTTTTTTATACTAATAAAAATAATAGAAATTAAACCACTACCATGTACTGTGGTAGATTTTATAAGTTACCAGAGGAAAGTGATAATAAGAAAAAATATAAATCTATGTTTCATATTCACAAAAACAACTCTAACAAATTTCAATTAATATTCAAATTATAACTAATGTTCCTTCTATTTATTTATTGATTAAATTTGCTTCAATTCTTAAATACAAATATTTGTTTCCACTAAGGTGAATGTCCCAATTAATGACAGTCTTGTTTTTTTCTAAATTTTACATGAAAACATTTTTCATTTTATTTTTAAAATATAGAAAATAGTTGAAGAAATGAAAAAATATGTTAATGGAACTAAGAAATGTATGGTAAAGGTTTATATTTTCTTTAAATAATCAAAAGTAGGTCACTAATTGGGACATGGGCAATAATCTGGACATTGTTTTTGCAGATTCAAGTCACAATATGCAGCATTACAGGAGAGAAATGTGTAAAATGCAGTCGTGATGTCAATATTTGTGCAGATGATATTCTGAGTAATTGTAAGAATGGGAAGTACGATGCTATTGTTTTGCCAGGAGGTCTTACAGGATCAGAAAATTTGGCCAAAGTAAACCAATTTATTTGTATCAACTCTCAATAGTCAATCAATAAAAAAATTCAAGTAACATGAATGAGTATAGAATAAACATAATACAGAAACACTTGATCATCGAGTATACAACAGATGCTAATCAAATTAGTGTATTTCAATATGAGTATCATCTTCGTGTATTGCATTGAATACGTATTGTAAAATATTTTTTAAATCTTTATTCATCTGAACAAACATTGCATAAATGCACTTTGTAGTATGCTTATTAATATTCTTCTAGACATATTTAAAGTGTGCATTTTTATGAAAACAAGTTTTATCTTACGTTTTAATGAAATATTAAATTTCAAAAGTATGTTAATGTTAATTTCATTTCAAGTCTGCAGAGGTGGGAGAATTGTTGCAAAAGCAAGAATCAGAGGGCAAGGTTATCGCTGCAATTTGCGCTGCCCCAACTGCATTAAAAGCACATGGTATTGGTTTAGGAAAGAGCATCACTTCTTATCCATCGATGAAAGACCGATTAATTCTCGATTACAAGTATGACAATGAAAAAATTGTTGTGACTGATGGTGAGTTTAGCAAAAATTATGGTAGCTAATACTTTTACCTAAAATATATCTTTTGTAATTACAACGTACTGATAATTTTCATTCTCTAAACAGGTTATTTGATTACCAGCAAAGGCCCAGCTACAGCGTTTGCTTTTGGACTCGCGATTGTTGAAAAACTGCTGAATAAAGAAACGGCAGCGAAAATTGCAAATGGCTTACTTTATGATAAATACATGTAATTTAAGCATAAATAAAGAAAATTATTGCACCCCATTTACTTTCTTAGAATTCTTTATAGTATTGTAATAATAAAGTAAAATTAGAAATGATGGTTAAAATTCAAATGAAAATATTCAACTAAAATTGAATTAAATAAGCAATTTGTTTTATTTAAAATTAACTTATACTTTCTACTCATACCTTCCCTTCTAGCAAATCAAGAAAAATTCTGTTTCATTTCAGTTTAAAACAACTAATGTCAAAAATAAATATATAAATAAATAAGCCAACGTACAGTTCTCGAGCTTGTGTATCTTTATTGAATTAAATGTCATATATCCATAATTCGCATTGTCATTGGTCTGCGATTGTACAGTGACAATATACTCCCTGCAATCTGACAGAACGAACTATTTTACACGAGTGACTATCGACAATTGAATTAGCCGCCGATTTTGCACTGACATTAGCCGCCTCGCCTCTCACAGCCACACTTAATTTCTCTATACATTGCGCATTCTTGACACAAGTTGCACTTTCATCATTTTCTCTCTTCTATTCCTATCCCCTCAAAAACACTCAAACCTCTTATCGAATAGCAAAATGCTTGACAAGTACAAAGTCGGAAACGGTGTAACAACGTCACAGGGGACAAATTGTGAATTCAATCAATGTCAAAGAACCGCAAGCATCAATGATCTCGTGCTGGACATTGCCGAAGGATTCACAGTAATGGGTTCGCGCAATTAGAACAACATCAGTAGATTTCATTTTTTTTATATTTTTCCCAATATCATGTTCATACGCGCGTGATACTAAATACAAACTCTTACACGGTCTTATTAAAATGCACGCAGTTATCGTAGAACGTTTTTTTCGAAACGGCCGTTCCCAACCGCCTTACAATTGATATAGGTACGTTTAAGATAACGTCGGTTTTGTAGAAAAAGTGAGAAGTAGAAGAACAATTAAAAGGGAACCAACAAAGACTCTGGACACAAACCGTAGTTTGATTCGATAGTTGGCTTGTGACTCGACGTTTCGAATGATACTTGGTTTTGTCATAAATAAAAGTGATCTGTGATACATGTGTGTTTGTCCTCTTCCTTAGAGCTACGCATGTGGTCATATATAGATGTATATATGTATGCTCGTATCCGTGTATAATGGTACTTCAAAAAACGAAAAGAAACGGTACTCTATGCAAAATCAAACGAAAACTCCGTTTTCCAAGAAAAATGTAATCCACTCGGAGAAGGCCTGGCGAGGATGTTGTTACTTCACTTCTTTCACGTATGCTTCTAATTCTGCGTCTAATTCCTCAGCCGTTGGGGTCCTCGTTGTGTTACGCGCAGCACCACCTCGTCCACCACGCCTTCCTTGACCACGGCCAGCTGGAAATAATTTTTATACTTTAGATTTTTGTTACGGTTTATTTGCATAGTTTAGAAATGGATCCAACTAGATGGATTTAAGTTAAGAAAATGAGTAGAATGTAACTTTTTATTTTGTTAATTAATGAAGCCAAATCTTGCTCTATGGAATTTTGTCAAATCGTTGTCAAAAAAATTATGAATAATTACTGTATTGTAAATTAATGAGATTCTGCACTTTTGGTAGAATGTATCTGCATAAAAAATTGTTGAAAATGATGAAATATCATGATTTTTTTTCTTTTGTAAGGAAAAACTGCAAAATTTGATTATTTGTGAAGATATTTGAAGATTTTTTATAAAGTTGAAATTCAAATGCAGTGGATAATAATTAGGAAAATTCTTAAACTGCATATGTCATCCTATTGTTCTCCAATACAAAGATAATAATCTTCGAAAGCCTTAGGGTTTTCCCCCAAAGCTGTTGTTTGACTGTTTTGATATACTACAATTTGAGAATGATTCATACTTCTGAAGTAATGAGTTTTACGGAAAATCCCCTTAAGAAAGGCCCCATTAGTATTGTTCCCATAATTTTACCTGAAAATATCTTATCTTGTTACTTTTACCCTAACTTATCAAATTAGTTGTTTGTGAACTGTACAAAACTCCTACATTTTTTTATTTCACTATGGAATAATTTGGTTAAAAGTTTAAAATATTAAGTACTATTTTTTATTTTATATAAATTTGTTAAATCTTGCTAAATATTGCAAATAAAAAAAGTTATCGATAATTACCTTTGGCGGGTCCTGCACCACCACCTCCCCTCGCTCCTCTAAAGCGTGATTGAGGTCTTGCAAATACAGGTTTTGTGGTGATTCTTGGGGCTCCTCTCATGATCGTGGGGCCAGGGATTTCAGATGTGGCTACCTGGATATTCATTTCTCGCCCTGGAAAAAAACAATTTCAATAAGATTTGTGTCAACAAAAGTTTCTTAATGAGCTATTTGAGATAAGATTAGTGATAACAAAAGTTTCTTAATTGGGTTGTATGTGAAAATGAAGCTTACCGTCGAGTGGAACGCCATTGTACTGTTTCATAGCTTTTATAGCATCGGCTCTTCGTTCAAAAATAACATCTGCAGATCCCAAAGATCGACCTGATCTATCGTAATGAACAGATGCAGATTTCAAAGGCCCAAAATCACTGAACAATTCCTGTAAATTGAATATTACATTAATATCCAAACTACTTAAGTGTACAACTGCCCAAATATATACATATCCCAAACATAAACAAGCAGAAAAACTTAATAATAAACAACTTGTTTACACTGTAATCAAATTCCAAGAAACCACTTTAGAACAATTAATACTAATTCTTTACTATAAATACACTTAATTTTATTATTGAATCCCCGAAATAGACTGTTTTTCTAACCAATAAAAAATTATCAGAAACCTGATAAGAAAATGAACATTTATACTTCATCCACTCACCAAAGCGTAAATAAGTCAAAACATGTCAAAACTTGTAAAAAAAAATACAATCACCAATGCAAATGATTAGCCACCCACTTATTTCCCTATAAAAATGCCCTTTTCTTTAGTTTTAAATCCCAAAAAAATGTCCCACATTATCAGATTCAATCCTCAACTCTGTTTGTACACCATCCGCAACCTCTCTCTCTCCCAAAAATACGCATCAGCAATGACTTACTTGAATATCTGAGTCAGACACGCCGAAATCGAGGTTAGAAACCAGCAGTTTGGTGACTCCCGTGGCGATCGCTCCTCGGCCAATTTTCTTCACTCCATCGAACATATCATGTTTCCACGCACTATTTACATCTCCCTGAAACACAACGAGGCGACATTTTACACACGGCACAAGAGAAATTGAAATTACGTCACCAACCGAAATACCGAGTTTGGAAAACACAACTAAAAGTGTCAGATTTGGACAAAAACCGCATACAAACATCAATACAAATAGAACTAACCTCTATTTCTTGCCGCACGTATATATTTTTACGCAGTTTTGGTCCAAACGTTGACAAATATGCGACGGTTTTATTTGAGTATAACTGTATTTTAAGAGTACTCGCGGGACCCGAATCGGCACACGTGACCGCCAGAAGCGGCGAAAACTTACCCGAGTGTAGGGGAGCGTGGGCCTAGCGATGCCGCCACGGTTGCGTCCACGCATGACGCCGCCTCCGGGCCTCTGTGCGCCACGGATGGCTCCTCTCCTGGGCGCAGGGCCGGCGCCGCGACCGCGACGTCCGCCGCCGGGCCTCGCACGGCTTCCTTTGTTTTGCTTGATGATGTCGTCGAGGCTCATCTCAATTTTGTCTACCATTTTCATTTGTGCGGCTACTTTCACTGATCACTCGACACAACAAACTAACGTACAACTTTCCACCGACGGCTGTTCACAAGCTAATGGCTGCATGCAATGGCGCCACGCATAGATATACCTTGGGGATTTTGGAGGGGGAGCGGTCGGTGCCGACAGGGTTGCCAACTCGTCGAACCAATGGGATGGCAGAACGCGGCTCGGTAATCGGGGAGTGCGCCGGCTGGGGGGACGGCTGAAAAGAGCGGGTCTTTTAGAGGAGGATAGGTTTACGAACATCTGAACAGATTATTTTAGATTTTTTTTTTGGACAAAATCGGAGAATCGATTTACGATTGTTTTTAGAAGACGTCGGTCAAAGATGGTTAAATTAGTTTCGTATAGAATTTTCCAGGAAATTGAAGATCTGTAATTTTTTTAAATAACAGTCGTGGAATTAAAAAATTGTTTTCAAGCTCTTTTCTTAGTTTTGTTTAGAAATAACTGTCGAATCATGTAAAGATAGAATCGAATTAGATGTTAAATGAAAATATTAGTTTGTTAATAAGTAAAAAGACATTGGGGTATTTATAAACAGTCAGAAGCTGGTCACTTTTGATCTAATTTACACTCCGACGCTTAGAATTTAGAGAAAAACAAATTCGTAGATGCAAATTGCCCTGATAGTCAGATTTACATAAAATGCCTGCAAGTGTTATGTTAATTTTAAACAAATTGAATAATTTATGTCAATTTTTTGTAAATTTGACTTAAAACATATCACGATTGCAAGAAAACTGCACGCTATCGTTATATTGCCATATGCTTTCTCTTTAACAATTTTTTTAGAAAAAAATTTATATTTGATATAAATATAACCCGTTGATGGATGAGACTAATTCTCATATGAGAACTCATATGAGAATTAGTCATATAAGATCTCGTATGAGGTGTGAAATCTCATATGATTTCTCATGTGGAACTCAAAGCACTAACCAAAATATTTGGTTGAACCAACTAAATGTTTGGTTGATTTAACTAAATGTTTGGTTGATTTTACTAAATGTTTGGTTGATTTAACTAAATGTTTGGTTTATTTAACCAAATATTTTGGTTAGTGCTATTTTAACCAAACCTTTTTCTGAGTGCATTTTTATTAATTTTGTTGTCGATTTTTATTCCCGCTTGTGGTACACCAAAGATAAGGCCTTTCGCGTTTTTAAGCTACAGCCGTCTGGCAGACGCCTAATCTTATCCCGTTATCAATTTCAGGCGAGGACTACATTTGGGGGACCGGTAAAGTTGGCGTTAAATGTAAAGGTAAGTTGCACCAATAATACAAATAAAAACAAAAATGTAAAGCTGGAATGTTGTAAAAGCGCACTTTGAGTATGATTTTGATAAAAGACACCAAATATTCATGGTCAAGAATATTACAGAAACACCTTTGGGAGTTGGAATATCATTACGAAAGCGGACCAAATATCGATACTCAAAAATATTGCAAAGCTGCACTATTGTAATATATTTACATTTCTTCTGTTAACATAGACTATCGTGCATCGAATGCTATTTCTCATACAATTTTAGGATTAGGATTTTTACTGTGCTTCTGTTTAAACGATTCTAATTATGTTTCAGAATAGAAACTATTAAAGTAGAGAGACTACACTAAGAAAAGCGACTATTCGGTTGACTTTATGGACACCCTAGTGTTCTGGTTTACACCGAAATGTAGAGTAATTTGTAATGTAAATTCAGTGTTTCGAAAAATTGGAATAAACATAGGGGTAATTCGGTGTAATTTCAGTATAAACAGGACAAATCATGCATGGTTTTAACTCCATCAGTGTTACACCCGCTTTACACCATAATTACTCCAATGTAATTTTTATGTTTCATGGGAGTAAATATGATGTATGCATGTTATGGTGTAAAAGGAGTGTAAGCACGATTGCATCCAAATTACACAGTAATTTAAGAGTAATTTGAGTGTTTACCGTGTAATTTCAGTGATTGTCAAGTGTAAATAAGGAATATAAATAAAGGTGTAAAGTTGGTGTGAATTTATATGGTGTAAATTTGGTGTAAATCAAAACGCTAGGGATAACTAGCGTTGATTTTTATACAAAAACATGCGGAATATCAACAAAACTTATTTTAAAAAATTGTTTGAGGGCTCACGAGGCCCTCAACAATACCATTTTTAGCACTTTTTTTCAGTATATCTCTGAACTTCTTTGTCAGAAATGGCTGGTCTTTGGATGTGTTGTGCATAGAACGTTACTCTATAATATCATGTAAATGGAAAAGATAAAAAGACGATATGCTGAAGAGATATTCTAACCTAAAAATCAATTTTTTCCCGTTATTTTTCATTTTTTCGGTGATTTACCGTTTTTTAGCTAATAATGTGCAGTTTTTTTGTTTACTTAACTCAGTTGCCATTAAAATAATGCAACAATGGGCCGAGTCCGATACGACCACCGTTGAAACGACCACAGTCCTAAACGACTACAAAAAAACGACCGCCGTTGAAACGTACACAGTCCGAAACGACCACCGTCGGAAACGACCACGTAGCAGACCATCAACCTCGTACAAAAAAGGTAATTGTTTGTCGGAAGAGAACTTCAAATTAAACATAACCTTTCGCGGGTTTCGCGAAAGGATATGTTTAAACGGTGGTCGTATCGGACCCGGCCCGAAGTATTTTACCTATTCTGAAATAAAATGCAGGGGGGTACACTCGCCTTTAACATTTTGGTCGCGATATTAGTTCTCCGAACCTACTATAGAGGCGCTGGCGCGATTTAAATTGCATGGCGATCAGCGCCTCTACAGGAGGTTCGGAGACCAAAATGTTAAAGGCAAGTGTACCCCCTCCCCCTGATAGAATGTAAATGGATAATAATAGTATATTGTGCACTAAGGTGTATCGAAATAGTATATTGTGCACGGAAAAAATTTTGGCACGACCGTCGCACAAGTGAGCGAGTAATGGTTGCACTTCACGTTGAGGTAGCTGCGGCCCCAAGATGGGGTAACAGTCGCACTATTCCCTCGCAACTGCCGCACCTGCGTTTTGGTATGACGGTTATAGTCGAATTGAGTGTAATGGCTATTAACGGTCAAAGATGCACAAACACTTTTTTCCGAAATCACCTTAACTTTCAGGATTTGCGACTCGCGATTGTAATTACAATCGAAATTTAAGCTAAAACTTATATACACGTGTTTTCTTAATATTTCATTTTAGACTTGTGATTCTATATTGCAATTCCATTCAATAATAATAATAATCCAATAATAATAATAATAATAATAATAAACAAATTAATCAGTTGAATTAGAAAATTGTTAATGCTGAGTTATGGATTTTATTGAAAATAAATATGTGAAGCATACACCCTGATAGCCAAGGGTTATGCAAACGATTTACGTAATGTTTGCATAAATCTAACTCAGTATTGTCAAGCTATATTTACATAAATCGTTTACAGATTTTCAGATTAATGTTTCATAGTGACAACTAAAACATTAACTAAGACTTATTAACTAAAACTGCTTCAGTAAATATTTTTGTATTTTAAGGATGATTGTTAGATCAAATTTGTATGTGCAAATAATTAATTTTTGTTGAATAAATTTAAAGGTTAGTTTTTATGTATGCCATTCACTTTCAAATGCCCAGTGAACCACATTGTTTCTAAATTGACCAATAATTTCCTATAGTAGTCTGACTGTCCAATTATTGGTCGTTTTTTCCAAAATGTTGCCCAATTTCGGGTCAGTTCAATTTTTGATTCACTGGGTAGCGAAGTCAGATGTGGTGGACATTAAGGTTTGTTTCCAATGCTAATTATAAAAACTTAGAATCGGTGGTTTGGCGAGAAAATTTATGTTTCGTTATTTAAAGAATATTCTCATCACATGTTGATTTATTGACCAGAGCGAGATTTTGCGTGAAAATTGTGTTTTGAACTAATTGTTAACTATTTTCGGGAGCGCATTTTTTTAGAAAAGTGATTTCTCGTTTTTCGGTGTTTATATTTGAGGTTAAGTGTCACATTAAAAACAAGATATATGCAATTCTTGAAAATTGCTATCAAAAATAGTTATCAGTTAGTTCAAAACACCCGGATTTTCGCGCGGTTTGGAGATTTTAATGCAGATTTGATTGCGCTACCTTAATTTTTATGAATGTCCGGATATCTCCAGACATTCATAGCGTGAATCTCCGAAGAATCTTCAGATATCGGGGGATATGTTGTTAGAGTTGTTGTATACAAATAAAATTTACATACAATTAGGATAAGCCAATATGATAGAATGCGTTATTTTTAATGCATTCGTATAAATGATTTATGTAAATTTTACATCACATGGCTGAGTTACGTTTATATACATTTTATGTAAATCGTTTACATAATGTTTACATGAAGTTTGCGTAAAATGTACATAATGGTGGCTATCAGGGAATGGCACACCTTTGAAAGTACGATGATTATATAGCCTGAAGCCTCCTTTACACGCTCGATTTTTTTTGTATAGCATACATACACTACAAAAAGATGTGTCTCATTTTGAAACACTTTGATATAGTAGACACGAAAAGTGTCTCAAAACAAAACACTTTTACCCGAAAGAAACACCAAAGATGTTTCAATGTCTCAAAATGAAACGCCAATAAGACACCTGTTTTTCTAGTGTAGGTGCGAAAAAAACTTACAACCAAATTTATAACTTCACTCATGGGTTGTGACAACCCTGGTAGAAATTTGGCTAGCGGTACTTGACACTCACGAGGCGCTATTGCAGTTACCACTTTCGGCGTACATTACAATTCGTATGTTACACTTACACATCCAGGAATTGGACATACGTATACAACACATTTCAATTAATATAGACATGTATTTGGCACTGTCGGTTATTTATTCAGAATGCCGAACATCTGGAGTGACAAGAAGTGGACCCTCTTCTGAGATACGCCCATATGTGTAACTGCATAATGAAATGTGATCATACGTGTAAATCTAGTTATATACATTTATAATTGCAAATACACCTATATGTACTCATAAGCGTAAATCTATTTATAAGCACTTATGAGTAAGATACTTATATGCATTTATAATTGCATATAAATCAATTTATATACAATTATTCACACACAGCTATTGCACTCATAAGAGAAAAAAGTCGATAGTATCACTTAATGTAATTACTCATTTGCAAGAAGTTCACTTGTTTAAAAAAATGACAATCTTTGGGATTCTAGAATAGTTGCATTGAGTAAGGAATTTGTCTCACCGGATATGGAGGACGAACCACTGGCCATAGAGTAGAGGGATGCTGAGGCTGGTACACTTCCGGCACTCCACCTGCCGCCCGGAACGGATATTCCAACCGGAACTCCGGCGCCCATGTTGTACTCCGACGCACTTTGCGGCAGAACCCAAGACTTGCCCGACATTGAGTACTGCGAACAAGTAACATTTCAATGAGGAAATTGATAACTAAATGATAATTAAATCCTTGCGAAAGCGTTTAAGTGAAATTTTTGTGTTGGCACCAGTTTGATCGTAACCAAAATCAAATTCAACTCTTAATTCAACTGCTGTTTAGATTTTGTGAGAATCGATTTCTCAAATTAAACATTCATAAACAAAATCGAGCCGCATTTGTCCGCATAAGCGTTCGGGGGTGAAAAATGAAAGTAAAATAGCGTGTCATATCAAAAGTCGATCGGGCAAGATTTTTAATTTCAGATAACGCGAACGAATAGAGCTATTTTTTGCTTTTGCCAATTAAATTAAGCTGCTCTTGTTGCCATCTTTATATATGCGACCCGTGAGAAGTACACAAACGGATTACGTATCCCAGCAGAAAAAATAACATTTGGAATAAGACAGAACATTTTTGGCATGGTTTTCCATACAGGATTCCGTGTTATTTTATACGGATATGGAATAATTATACGTGGATACTGGATTCTATATCCTTGTGGAATACATGGAACTCTAAATGGAATTATATGGAATTTCATGTGGAATACCACACCAAAGTTGCTATTTATTATTCCATATAGTATTTTCAGGGGGGCTGGATAGCCCTGTTGAAAAATACTTATAGGAATTGTGCTATTAATATTTATAAGTGTGTATGTGGTTTTGTCCAAGATGTCTTAATTTACATGTATTTTGGCATGGCGAACCAATTTTTTATATGAAAATACATATTGTTTCATGCGCCCTTTCCAAATGCCTAATACCTAGTGTTCTTCGAAATGTCAAATTCAAATGCCGAGTCAACATAGCTGTCACTTATATACTATTGAACAGATGAACGATTAAATAACAAAACAATTTGAATTGAATTTGAATTTGACATTTCGAAGAACAAGATGAACTTGGCGTTTAGAAACGGCGAATGTAACAATATAATAAATACGTATTGATTGTATCAGAAATTCTATTAGAATATTCTATTAGAAATTGTAGGACAATATGTTTTCTATTTGGTATTTGTTCAGTTTTTCTATAAGTATTTCAGAATGTCTAATAGTATTTATAAGTATTTTTCAACTGGGAGACTTAAAAAGTGTTCGATTCAAATGATTTCCAAAAAATAGGATTAAATAAAAAAAACAAACATAGTCTGGACGGCTCAATTAGAACATTTGAAATGTCAGTTCTGCCCAATCCATTTCTATTCCAAGGTAGAAATTGAAGATTTATGAAATCCAAGTGCATAATTGTATATTCCGTTCCTCACTTGTTATGGTAAATTTTCATTGTCCAGTTAAATCTAGCAAATCTAGCATTTTAGAACCTTAGTTCAAAATGTAAAGTTTGTAACAAATTAGAGTTGCAAATGTTAGGAAAATTACTGATTTGATACAATAGCGATCCTGGCAGGATCGCTAAAGAAACAGGTTGACAAGAATTGACTTTTTGAATTCTTTATCCTCTGTTGTCCAGTTTGTTAACTGAGAATTGTCCTAACTATCCTAATCTTTTGAATGTACTTCAATAAAAAATTGTTTTTCAGTAAAGGGGGTAGCGGGATAAGAATGGTGAATCGGCCCTCATGAGGTTTCGCTTTCGCGATGCGATTACATTTCAGAAAATGCTGAAAAAATCGGGAGAGAAGGTCGTTACCTAAGATTACCTAAATTATACGGCACTATCCCAGAAAAACCGTTTTTTCCGATTTTCTTATACACATTAATTTTTTTAGCCACTTCAGAGAAGTTATACACATTTTTTCACTTTATGTGGCCATTAATCATTCAAAAATGCATTAAAAGTACAAAAACGATATTTTTGACCTACTTTTTCTCACAACAAATTTTTTTCTCGAGTTCTAGATCGAATAAAAAATACCTAATTATATTTTGTAACCCTGTTCATCAGCTACAAAAGGCACCAAAGTTCATTGAATTATCTTCTATGGATCGTCCGACAATACGATTTTAGTAAATCGGTGCTTAAACCTCAAACTGAAACCGATATATTCGCTCATCAAATCGGTGCGGGAATGACAATGCAGAGTGTCCAAATTCCCCCGCATACACGGGGAAGAAAAATGCCATTAGGAGGAGGACAAACTCGATTGTCAACTCAATATGGTAATGTAGACATGTCCCGTTGCGCCAAATTGTTCTGTTTTTTTATTTGTCTGTGTCTTTTTATGAGAAGTCCGTGGTTTGTTCACGTTCATAGATTACGGTTGTTCATTGTCAGTCCATTCTTCCACTTAATTTTTAAGATTAATGTGAACAAAAATTCGAAGTACAGGATAAAACGTACGCAAACATCTCGAATTTTTGTTCACATTAATCTAAAAAATTAAGTGGAAGAATGAACTGATAATTAACAACCATAATCTACGGACTTTTCATAAATAAACATAGACAAATAAAAAACATAAAAATTCGCAATGTGACATGTCTACATTACCGATATATGTACAGTTGATAATCGAGTTTATCCTCCTCTTAAACTAACAACAATCTCGGTCTAGAACAGTAACTGAAATTCGCTGTTGAGATAGCAGCGAATTTCTTTTGAACCAACCGAATGTGTTAAAAACAAGCTCGATGTAGCCCGCGCAATGTAGAAACAAAAGCAGATCGCCCTTGGTTCAAAAACGGACACTGTTGTTTTAAAAATCTTTTAATACACGTTTGCTTTTGATTTTATGGCATTTTCCCCCCGTGTACAATTAAAACACTACAAATGAAACACCTTCCCAGACAGAACGGAAGTTTAGAAAAGGTTATAATGTCGCTTAGAGAAGGTTGTAAAATTGTTTAGTATACGTTACTTCGGAAGTAACGGGTAGTTAAACATTTTTGAACCG
>JABFPB010000915.1:0-29982 GCA_022817645.1 Ceratoteleas bidentatus
ATCCTATTCTGCCTATGTATTTTCCCACAACTTCGACATCCAATATCTCTGGTTTTAAACGGTGAACGTTACTTTTTTTTATGTCAGATGATAACTGGTAGCAAATTGTACTACATATGTCAATTTTATAAAAATTTGTAATTTTTCGATTAATGATAGTCCCACCTTAAATACTAGTTGTACAGTTTCTCTAAAGGAAGAAGTTTTTCTGAACTTATGAATGATTGTATACTTTCATAATATTTTGATATACTGTACAACATGAAGATTGATGAACACTCTGCCATGCAAAGTAAAAAGACCATAAGTGAACACTTACGGTACGTTTTTATTTTGCATGGCACTGTGGTATTATTATTTTTCAAGTCTGTTTTATACAATTTTGTGTAATTCTTGTAGAACTACACAAAAAAATAAATATCTGGTTGCGTCGAATAGGTCATTGTTTGTAGTAGTTAATCATATAGCTATGTTAAAAAATATTTGCTCAAGCCATGTAACATATTGTTTTTGATTAGAGTTTTCAAAGCGAAATGGTTGATGGTTTAATCGTAAATCGTATTTAAAATTAAAATATCCTAGTATGCTTTGAAAAAAATCAGTTGTTTAAATTGTAATTAAAGAGTACAGTTTTCTTAGTGTACATTTTGGAGTGAATTGTGTATAATTTAAAGGGAAGAGATTATAGTATAAGGCTAATCAAGAATTCTGTTTCTACAGCTTAAATGTACTGATTTTGGGTTTAAATATGAGGTGTTCTATTGAAAAATTCATATTATTTATGAATATGAAGGTTCCAATCTTCATATTCATATTCAGGTATTGGAATCTCCATATTCACATCTCTTAATCTCGTTTTCTGATCTATACATTGAGGTTCCCACATTATTTTAATTAATAACAATTTATTTCATGGAAAAATATTCAAGTGGTGTTAACAATGATTTTTCTTCCTTTAGAGAAACTGTACAACTGATATTGACACTAGTAAACAGTATACCTGACTCAGACAAATAAATTGTCCTAATAAGAGTTATGACAATCAGACAACAGGTTTAGAAACTGAATATGCATTCGACTGAATTAGTAAAACGTGGCATGTATACGGAATTTTGCTAATCTGATTTTCTGCGCGCGATATAGTGTTTGACTAATTCAACCAAACTGCTTATTTAAGTTATAGCTTACACTGCAAAAAGAAAGAAACCTTTCCGGAAAAGACACGAAAAATATCTTAAACTAAGATGTTTTCACGAAAATTAAATTACCAAAATGTCTAAATGTGTTGAAATATCACATTTGTTTTTCCCGTCTATGAATTGTGTAAGATTTACAGATATTTTATAGTTGAAAATGTGATTTAAATTATTGGGTATTATGGATTATGGGTGGTGTATTGAACGAGAACAGATTTCATAAAAAGGAAATAAGAGCATGTAATGAGTATATAAAAAAGAAGTAACTTCGAATAAACCCTTTATTTGAGATAACTTTATTATGAAAGTGTAAAGTAACTATTGGCAAAAGTTGGATGTTTCGAATCTGGGTCGTCGATTTCACTCTTGTAAAACACAATTACTAACAAGAACAGCAAAATGTGATCCATTTTCAGCTGTGAAATAGTATATTATGCAAGGTGTACCAAAAGATGAGATCATCGAGTTTGCACCTGCTCGTTTGTTTAACGCGCTTCAACGATTTCCTATTTCTAAATTAGTGTAGAAATATAATTTATTGAATACTTTGGCAACTATAAGTGGGTTAAAATGAGCTTATTTCTTGGTTTTTATATACAAAACCCTTGATTATAATTTTCATTGTGAAGAAGTTTTATTTTTCATTAATTCTTAATGAATGGAAAAGGTGCTCTCTTTTCAACTTTATAGATTTTGATATTAGGAAGAATTATCATATTTATTTTCTCCAAAAAACAAAATAGTGCTTTATGCAAACCCTTTTTCACCGAAAACGCCAACTGGTATTTTTTTCATAAAAAGAGTCAATAAAACAATCAATCCTTTTTCTTATAGCTCGAGGAAAATTAATTTATATGAGTACTATGTATTATATATTATGCACTTAGCAGAAATATAAACCCAATCTTTATTCACGTAGGGTACAAATATGTTCGGATTGAATAAATTATGTTTTTCTCTGCAGCAATGACAAGATAAAAGAAGTTGAAAGACGGATGAAAAAGATGGACAAGTTTGAGGGGATCTGTCAGTCATGATTGTAAAAGTAATATGGACTTTCAGAGATTCGTTCCTCTGACTACGAATTAAACTTTCTAGTGACATACCAATTCAAATATTTGCAGAAAACTACTTTTCAAATCTATTCAAAATAACTGCAGACCTGAATATTTTTATCACAATTCATATCCAGAAATTAATAGTTTTAGTTCCAAATTAAACAGTTTTAGTTTACAACTCTTAAAATATATTTCCTGTAAATTTAACATGCCGATAAAGCAACAAAATGCTAAAATTTGTGAAATTCCTTCATAAAATCATTTTGTTATGAAATGCATTGTATCATTCATTTTTCATTAATTCTATCAATAATTAGTTATTTCTATGGGTTTTTAAGGTAAATATTTGGTTTCTTGAACTTAACATGTTGATACTGAGATAATTGCAAAAAATGTTCTGTATTTTTCGTCTGGATTTTATGAATTTTAAATGTAATGCATTTCAAACAGTAGTGTTTTAAATTAGAATTATCGAATCTTAAATCTTACAAAACATTCCGGAAATACCAAGGAGTAAAAATTCATACTACTTTTATGAAAAGTAGCAGGGAATAATTTCCTAAAATTTGGTTTACTTTGACTAAATCCTTTTCGAGGATATTAATTTTCAAGTTGCCATAAGAAGGCATGCATTTAATACAAAATAAAAAAACTACTTTGCCATTGATTTCCCCAAAAACAGCACAGTAAAATTCAACCAAATTTCGAAGAATTGTCCTCTTTCATAAGTTTGAAGCCGGTATAAAATTGAACCTGACTTTTATTTCTTCTGAAAAATATGCCAACCTCCTTAAAATCGGTCAACATCTACTTCTCGAATTCCTTTCTATCAATTCATGTCCCCTTACCAAACTGCGAAAGAAAAATCAAATCTTACTCATTGTAAAATGCGGTGGTGGTCGACGTGGACACAAGTGGGAGCTTCGCATTCTGGCCTTTGTTAGCGAAACTGCGAACCCGGTCCTTCTTGCAGTAGGTCGTGGTGTCGATCGGCGCCGTGGCGGTATTGTTAATTTCGGACGGCAGTTCGATGTGATTTGGATTGTCGAAGCTCGTGCCGAGCTCGCCAATTTCGTCCGCCGCGTCCGTCGCCAGTGGATTGCTCGTAACGCGCACCTGTACGAACAATTTTCTCCGTTCAGTTGGCTCGTTTCTCATTGGGTTCCGTTGCGCGAACATCGCCAGGGTAGTTTCAGAAATACCGAACAATATGCGACACAACAGGACAAGAGACGCGCCGTTTTCACGGAATTCGCTAAATAGCGTTTCATACACCACTGTGTACGAAAAGGCTTACACAAGATATATTAAGAACCATACAAATTTATAAAAAGATTTTTGTATAAAAAAATTAGTAAATTGAGAAAAATTTGCATTGCAGAAAAATACGCGATAACTGGTAGCGCACAGTATTCGATTTCATTTAAAAAATACGAACGTGATTAAACAAATTGGATGTTGCAGATTCACGATATATTTTTATCCAAATGAAACCGCAGCCTGGAATCGTATTTGCATGTATATTTCAGACGCGAGCAAAAAGAGTATGAATAGTCAATAATCAACACTGACGAGTAATTTGCGCTACTAAAAATATTGTTCGACGAGCAAAGTCGAATCTAAAATATCACGATTATGTATAAATAGATATGAAACATGCATAAATGCACATTGAAAGTTGACACATCGATAACAACATTCGCATTCCAATTGAATAAAAGTAACTTCTTACAGCAGGCGCTTTGTAAATACGACAAAACCGAGCGATTGAATATTTCATTGATTAGGCAAAAAACGTGCTCATTTTTTCGGCATAAATTCAGACGAGTCCGGCGGTGGAAGGTGCTGTTGAAATACTTGATGCTGCATTATTCATGGCAAATATGAATTGTTGATGCATCCGGATATAATACAGACTAAAAACGTCTCGCGTCGAGATTCAGATGCGCCCCTTTAAACGTTCTACGGGAAACTCGATCAAAACGCAAATTCAGAAATTTGATCTAAACAGAACACCTCCCTCAGCCCTATCACTGAAACAGCCAATCGCCGCAAAAACAATCCAGCAGCCAATCACCATGATATATTTACCTAGCGAAATTAATCAACTCTATTCCAATTTCGCGTTACGTCTTAAACGCTGTTTTGCAAAATGCAGCAGAGAATTAGAGCGATTGGTCGGCGCAAAACGTAATTAAAGGAACTTTACGTCGTCCTCGTTTTTTTTTCGCAAGCGCCCGCATTGCGTGAAAAAAAAGTGTTCAAGTGCAGTATAAAACTCAATTGCTTAAGTCGCTTATGCTCCCCTGCGAACCGACTCGATTAGGCAAATTGGGAAGAAAAATTGCACATAACTTGGCGCCGTAAACACAGCTTCTGCTTTGAACAAAGTTACTGAGTTAAAAGCGCCGACGCGCAACAAAATTTCAGAAAAACATTTCGACGCAGGGTTGAAATTCGACGTTAATATTTGCACGCTTTGTTCGAGTCGCGGTAAACTGCGATTGCAAAGTGGAAAGTCGGGTTTTTTGGACTAAAGTTGGGGTAGGTGTCGCTCGTATCGCAGTAGTTCCCAATGCAGGTCCAATCCAGAAACCGGAGTCGTATTGGAAATTATTGGAAAGAAATGAAGCATATCGTGTTTTTGACAGAACTCGTAGATTAATTCGTAGAGATTTCAATCTGTCTGAATACGTTCGGTTTTTGGAAGATTTTTTTGGTAGGCATAGAATGTTCCTTGAATTAATCTATTTGTTTTTTATGAGAGATTATGGATATGTTTAAAATTTTGACAATAATTTTTTACAGTGCTTAACTTTTAGAAGTACGATTTTTGTCTCCCTAAAGTCTACTTCCAAAAATCAAAAGAACAAATCAAAAGATTTAGAATTCATTTTCACTTCACAGATTTCCCCAAGTGGAATAAATTGAATGACTATTTGTATTTCCTCAAATTAATTATTTTAATCACGTAAATAATAAATAGAAATAACTATTGACTGATAAATCCTGACAATAAAAACTTACTTGGAACCATAACCGGAATTTGAATCTGGAAACCTTTGTGGAATCAAACTTAGAAAAATTCCATTTATTCTTCCAAGTCAGTTTTTATTCTTAGGAAAGGTTCAAATCCAAAATTCGAGTCCTATAGAATTTGTTCAAAAACGTGATTAATTTACACAGAAAATTTCTCTAAAAATACAATCCGTTTCAATACGAATCCGGTTGCTGGGAAACTAAAGGCGATAAGAAGCAGAACAGACTGTAATAGTAACCTGGTGTGGAACACAAGCAGCTCGTTCAAGAGTAGCTCGACCAAGCCATACCCAGTCGTGCGCGTTGGTCGTGGACTCGCGGGGCCTGCGGTTGTTGGCTGCGAGCTGACTTGCTGCTGCCCTGGCAGCGCCGATCATGGGGATGCTCGGCAGCGCCGACTCCGACGGCTGCGACTTGAACTTGCTAGCGTAGACCACACAGGAGACGAGGAACACCACAATGGCGAAAGCGAACGCAGCTAGGAGAACGTAGATGCCGATTTCCAAGGGGGTCATCATGGGTCGATTATGGTGTCGAATGTCAACGCCTCCCATTCCTCCTAGAAAAGGAAATCAATAGATGTTTATTTTTGAATGTTTGCATTTGCTATGAATATTTAATCGGTTTATAATTATTTATTTAAAAAGGTACATGAGATGTTTGGAGATGAGAAAGAATTTGTTATTTAAATTGAATGTGCAGTTAGAGAAGGAATGAATATGCATTTGTTGATTATAGGGAGAGAACAATTGCGAGGAAAGTTTATTAAGGGAAATGGAGGATGGTATTGAAGATGGATGACGAAGAGGTATTGAGGATAAAGTTCGTTTATTGAAGGATATTGAAAAGCAGTCGATAATTGACAAATACTTGAAAACAATGGCATAAGCAATATTTAAGGATCTTATGTTTAATTAATAGATAGAATTCGGAGTTAAAGGCTCGTCGAAGGGATGGTACATGTTTAATAGAGATGAGAATAGCGATGATTTGAGTGTTCAATAATAGAGTAACGTTTATTGGTAGTCCATTAAGATTAATGGGATGCGTTTAATATTCTGCTATATTACAAATAAAGTGCACAGCTAAAGTGCACATTTATTAGCAGCGTATAATAAAACTAGTACGAATATACATACTGTCTGAGCAATTTTCGCAGTCAAATTAATTATCGACATTGTCATATTAATTTGCACTTTGTGTTTGCAGTATACGATATTTCAACGGAAATACTGTGTATGCAGTTAATAATTATAACAAATTCATTATGGAATGGAACTTCGTTTCTGCACTGCAGTAAAATTATTACCTAAAGTACACCGAAAAATAACTGAATTTCTTGCAAATGTTTTGTATTATATATTTAAAATAAAATAATAAAAGAAATCTGTTAGATTTAATCCATTACAAGAAATAAAATATTGAAACATCATTTTAATTTCTCATATAATTATCATGAACCATCATGAGATTGTAAATTTAATTGCCATAAGTAAACTCCAAAAAATGAAACAATTCAAAGTCTGCAAAAAATACAATTTACTTACCTTTCATTCAATATACATCCATCAAATTTCAACACCACGACAGACTCATTTACTTCATTCCCTGGTTGGATTTTTTCCCATCATACGCGATAAGAAAGAATGTGAAACTAAACTACATTGTCCATTTTTTCGAAAAAGTGTACTTTCGCAAACCATGTTCCGCTATGATAAAAATGGAATATTTTAAAATATACAGAGAACTTTTTAGAACTTTTTTTACTGCAGTGATGTGTTTACGTACACAAACATTTTAATTGCGTACGTTTTGAAACATGTAAAAATCACTCGGAAACAGATGTCGAAATTTCAGCGATGATTATCGATTCTATTGGGACATGCCTTCGACATGCCATCTGGATCAGAACTATTTTTACCATATTTTCCATTTTCCACAGTAACTATCCGGTAACCGAAGGCACATAGAACCACATTGAGTAATACATCCTCAATCTGTCTCAATGCTTTCTTAAATTATTTTTTCAAATAGTCTGAATATAGCAAACCCACATAAAAGCGAATATTTCGACAAATATATTTAAAGTCCGCAATATGATTCAAACTCCAACTTAAATCTCTTTTTAAAATATAAAACCACTTTCAATTCTCGTCAAAATCTCTCCCATCTTCATACGCCATTTTCCCGAAGTTCTCCCATATCGCAAAACGACTCCTGGGATCAATTACCGATAAGAATGTCCTGCAGGTCTGGCACGACATCTCGCCCGTTTTTCCTCTCGCGGTGGTGCGATCCCATGCCCAGGTTGCCGCCGCCGTCGTTCTGCACCAGTTCCGGCCGGTTCGGCAGCTCGTTGGACGCGAAGTCGACCTCCACGTTGGCCGTCGCGGTGGCCAGCGGCAGCGCCGCCGTGATGCGCGGCGTCGAGCCCTTGGCCTTCCGGCTGGTCAGCCGGCACGCGTCCGCCAGCTGCAGGGTGATGCGCAGGAAGTCACCCCGGCCCTCGCCGACGGCGATGACGCGCGGGTGGTGCGACGCGACCATCGGCGCGTACGCCACCACCTCCGCGTCAAGGCTCTCCACGGCCAGCAGGTAGTCGCTCACGGCTATCTCGCGGAGGGGCGTGCGGGTGCTGTCGGAGAATTCGATATCGATGTCCAGCAGACCCTCCTTCGGAATCAAAGAAAAAGCAATCCGTTAGAGCGATTCTATTTAGATTCCATTTCTGAGAGGATCGCTTTGGGCTATGGAGGAGAAAAGCTTTTGATGTAGTCGGGGATGAATTTATATTTAGGGTTGATAAATATTGTGAGTTTTAAAAGTGTGGGTCAGAGGGTAGGCAGAGGAAGAGTAATTAAATGAGTAATTGTTGGTGTGAAAAAATGTAAATGAAAAATAAAAAGTTAGAAGGATTTTGAAATAGTGATGTTACATTTTATTTGTAAAACCTCATCGTTTCGAGACTGATTACAATGATTCTAATTCGAATAAATTAGCAGTACAATTTTGTTTATTTTACCTATTCTTATTTCGTAAAATTATTCTTTTTTATACTAAAATAAAAATTAATGAAATGATTACCGATTACCAAACAATGTGTGAAAAGTTTGGTTTAATTAAATCAACGACTTTTATTAAAAGATCGTAGATTTCTGTAAAAATTTAATTAAAATCGTATTTTAAATCAGTGAATGAAATTACTCGCATTAAATTATCGAAAACCTATTAATTTTGTGCAACGATATAAATGGATTATGAAGGCGGATATTGGATGTTGATTTTGAGGGATGAACTTATCGAAGTTTGGGAAAAGATCAATGTTTTCATATTTCTGAACAAGCTGTGAGTACTTGTTATCATTAATGTCTGTGCAATATTGGGAAAAGTAATTAAGATCTGTGGAGTAGTGCTAAACAGTTGTAAAGGAGTCAGGAGAGTATTACGGATTTGAAAAGGTTGATTGTAACATTGATTGCTGCCAAACGGATTGGGGGAGCACTTTGCTTTTTCCGCGATTTTTGTAATGCAGTTCCCGTTTTAATTTTTATTAAAACGTCACTAGCAAAGCATCAGTACTTTATGAAAAAGTACACAGTTCACGAGCCATTTCTTATATTAGTAATGTATTTTTACGCTACTTTAGTTCTGCTCCTGGAAATATTGATGGAAAGTATGCTAACCCGCTTATATTCAAATAACGCAACCGTGTAATCGATCGAATAAGTTAATGCATCCTCAGAATGTTTCACTTCGATACAATCATTCAACGTGTTTTACACTACCAACATCGAGAACTTTTCTTAATTCCAAAACAATACACAATACTTCGAGCCCAGATTCATTATGTCATTCATTCATTTTCATTTTCAGATTCACTAATTCTAAAACCTTTTCTAACTTTTCTAAAAAAGTTAGAAAATGTTCTTCGTGAATGAAGTCAATAACAAAACAAAAAATATGAATTAAATATTCGAAGAAGATGTCAATCATCAAGAACCTGGTATTGAGCTGTTAGCTTCCTCGTGACCGATGTTTCAGCCACATATCCATTCTCAATAGCAGAGTCCGGACTGATGTTCAACTGCAGCCCCGAGACGATTTTCACGGACAAGCCAGTGATCGACACTCTGTCGTTGCCAACCCGGATTTCCTTAGCACCAATCACTCTGCCAGTGTTTGGCGACAGCACCTGCACCTCCGTCCGACCGATACCCTTGCCTTGGACTATCTTGCCCTGGATCAGTGTGGCGATCCTCGGATCTGACACCCGCAGATACGCAGTCACCAAGTCGGTCACCCGGAGCCAAGTTCGACGGTTCACGAAGTACGAGACTCTCCCAGAATCGTGATCCGCAGCAAAGAACCTTCGAGAAATAGAGCAAGATTAACATCAAGATCCCGTGATTTACGCCTCCCTGTCCCATCGACCCAGTTTACTCGAACAAAAACTTTAACCAAATGATGGATCTATTGAAAATGTGTAACTACGAGATGGATCGACTTACTTTCCAACCATGTTAAAATTTAAGTATATAAATACATATAAAACATACTCGAAAGTAAAAGAACGTGGATGGACAATTATTAATAACAATTCCCATATTCTCTGGTATATCTCGTTCTCTAAATATCTACGCTTCATCTTTACCAGAAAACTAGTCTAACATCCTCTCAGACCGAACCTTGCATAAATATCGATCGGCGTCTGCTGGAACCTCAGTCTGCAGCTGGACCCCTTGCTATCAATCGTGTTGATCTCATCCCACTTGTTCCGACCATGGAACCTCACGGTGGCTCCCTCTTCAATACTGTAGTCCTCGTAGTCATCCTCATCCTCGTCCAAATCCTCCTCATAATTCACGTCATCCTCCACATCCGGTGCTGTGCTCCTCTTGCTGGTTCCCGCAGGAGCATCCTTCCCAGTTTCATTCAGACTTCGCTTGTTCTTTGTGACCGTCAAGTGCACCGGCTCATCGGGCACCTTCCAGGACTTGATCTGGTTCAGTCTTGTGTCCTCCACTGACACTTCCAGGGGGAACTCCGGCATCCACACTGTAAACTTCGCCAGACCAGTGTAGGTCCCATATTTGACCAACACCGAGGCGTTGCTGGACCCCCGGATTTCAGATCCATCCACGTATACGCTGCTGCAGGAGGACGACACCTGGAAGAACAAATGAAAAACACATTTGACCTTGCAACTTCTGCATGTTTGTTTATGTTTTGGTTTTGCTTTCAGAGATCATTGATGGAACTGGGGCAGAAGACAGAACTCTTCGGTGTCTCCCAATAAAAAGGCTATTTCCAGTCGTCGAAATCACCGGCCGAAAATAGCCTGCGGCTAATGAGAATCAAAAGTTCAATATGATCAGTCGAATATAATTCGTCGCGTCTGACCCGGATTCCCGCGTAATCGGCTGAGTGGACGAAGCTCGCTGTCCACCTCGTTCTCTATATCGCAATGAAACCAGGTTTTCGGGCGACCAATCCCGAACCCGGACAATACCAATTCTAATTCGCGCGCTTGTCCGGGCTAATTGGATTTTATTGCTTCAATTAGCGGCCGGAATAAAAGCAACGAAACGCCGGTCTGACTGCGACTGCTTTTCCGGCCCTTTATAAATACATCTTACACCGCGATCGATAACGTCGATGCTCCTCGGGAGCTGCGGTCTGTATTTTTATTTTCTTTTACTGCCCGCGATACCAATTTCGATAAACTTCATTAACATCGGCGCTACTCGCGAGGAGCCCAACAATGTCCAAACTCCGGTGCCAGGGCGAAAAGATAAGCGCAGCGAGTTCGCGCAACTATCGGAATTGCGGCGCGTTTGTAAACTCGCGATATTATCGTAAATCGCGGACAAAAGTCCGCGGCGAACTTTCGGCCGGATGTAAGCCAACTTCGCCGTTTCTTAACTGTACGCAATTAATGCGATATTTCGGGGTGCGCAAAAAATAGTAATCTACGGCCGGATTTTGAACCGAATTCGTGCGCCATTTGCATGCAGGCTGTATCCGGAGTGTGAAATTTTTATCAAGTCTGGGAAAGAGATAGAGTTTCAGTCAAATGGAAAGCGGGTGGTTTAGAGCTGCATTCTCAATGTCATTGCTTTAAGTGGCTTTACTTATAGTTTGTGTTTGTAAACAGCTTTTGTTTCCTACTGTTCAATGATAAACATACTTTGTTTATTTGATCTTTAAAGATAAACAGTACATTGTATACAAACATTGCTTAGGAAAATAAACTGCCATATACTGGTTTATTTCTTACCATTTCTTTTTTCATTTGATTCTGCCTTTTAATATTTGACATTCCAGAAATTGTTCGTCTAAATTCTATTCTATTTCCCATGAAGATTGCACGAAGTTTATTGGACTATCTATGTAGTTACATCTAAATTTCAAACGGCATGTCGGTCATTGAACCGAGATTTCGGTAGCGGATTTTGAGGTAGCACTCACCTTCAGCACACTTTCATCTTCGGAGTGGCAAGACGACTGTAACGTGACATCGCCGACGTTCCCGGACTGGCTTACGATGAACACCTTCATAGCCTGGGAGACTTGTCTCCCGGTGAGCACGGCGGTGTTCATGACTTCCCAGTTCTGCAAATGCAAAGTAATTAATGAATGCACGTCCGTCAGATAAAAAGTTTCAAATTTAGCGCGCCGGCTCGTCACCTAATTGCCGGGATTGCACCGACCCAACTTTTGCGTCCGCGCAAACTGGTCTAATTGCGCCACTATTTATTTGCCAATTCATTAAGATAAATGCACATCTGCAAATTCCAGCCGCCATTCCTACCTATCGGTTGCCTGCATACACCTTGACACTCTGCGTTTGAATATTGTTTGTTTGTAAACACACGGTTGTTTACACTCTGTTTGTGCCCAGAACGCAAACAACCGTTGTTTACGCACCGTTGGCATGGAGTAAAGGTGTCCTTGACATGTTAACCGATCTTTGTTTTTCAATGCTCATAGTCGAATCTTGGAAAAGCAGATATTGCGCAATTGATTTTCAGGGTATAAAGTATGGTATACTGCGTCGTTGTTGACGCAGAATATAAACAAGCGCACGTAAACAATTCCTCGTTCGCAAATCCACCTAACTACATCTCCATTCATGCGTGTTTCAGAGCACTGAGTGTGTGTGCAAAATTGCACTTATGTGTTTAATAGAAATAAAGTTATTGTAAAATATACCCATATAGACATCGAACATGGAATCCATGTGGATTCTACGTGGAGGAACATTCGGACGTAGATTCGACGTAGATTCAACGTCGAATCTACGGGTTTTAGAGGTATGTCTGTTAGGGTATGTGCTGAAAAATGGAAAAATGAGAAAACATACTATTTTCTCATTTTGTTTACAATCGTAAACGAGGAATGTAAACAAGCTGTTTATATTAGCGGGATTGCGTGTGTCGCTTGCGTTAAAAAGGGATGGTTTCGTCTAATTTGGGCAAGGGAATTTCGTGACTGATTTGGTCGTGCGTCGACCAGTTCGGCGAAGTTGGGCCGGCGCAATTGGAGTGACTGCGGCTCGTTTTGTTTGTAATTACGGCACCTTTGAAATGGGCAGCACGGCCTGGATGTCGTCCTTTTGTATTTCCAGGCGCGCTTGCAGTTTTCTTCGTTCCACGTTGTGGTGGTGATGGTGGTGCTGGCCCGGCTGATGCACGTAGCTCACGTCGCCCTCCACCATGTAACGAACACTCCAAACCACCCGGCCGCCGTCCCAATTACTCTCCACACTCTCCTCACTCGCCTCCAACAGAATCGTCAGAATCTCCTCCGCGGACCTGAAATTCAACACGGCCTTTCAATTTTCGACTATCCCCGGCGTTAATTAAGTTCGGCTGATTATTTTGGTCATTTTTGGGTGAGGGGGAGGAAGCAGTTTTGTTTCGTCTAAATGCTTGAGATGAGAAATGCTTGAGTGATGGGAAGAAATTAATAATGTCGCGGACTTGAAAACTGGTGTCTTTAGGGGAGGCTTTAGGCAATTAATGTCAGTGGAGAAATGTCGGTGCAACTGGGTTGAGAGGCGTTTTACTTGTTTCACACAAGTTGGAGTAAAGGAGAAACGATAGAATATACAAAAAATGTATAGAAGGATATCGGTTTTATATTTTATATTTATTTTTATGTGGCGATATTGTGTCTGGGATTTCTTGGGGAAATAGAAAGTCGAAGAAAAGGTGAAGCGGTTATTGTATTTTAACTGGTAATATATCGAAATATTAAGGTGAAAGGAAAGAGCTAAATTCCCGGAGTTAGGGTCTTTTTATTTATTGTTTGAATAAGTGAGAATTAAGTGATTGTAGTTATTTTAAAACATTCTGATCGAGCTAAAAAATAACGTTGAATGGAACAATTTTAAATCTGGCGGTGTAACGCGATTTTTACCACCTCGAAAAAAATCAATATGTGGCGATATATCGCCACATATTGAATTCTTTTTAAGTAAAATAAGTATTTTAATAAGTCAATTAACGTCTCGTGTAATTTTAAGTGAAAAATAGGTATTTATCTTTCATCTAATAGAAATATTATAAAAGCGAAACGTTTTTTAAAATAAATCTAATCTAAAAAACAGTTCATCCATTTATAAGTAAAAATTGAATATAAAATATATACATAATAATAGAAATATTAATTCTTAAAACGTTGTTTTATTAATGTTAGAATTGAATATCGAAAACAAAATCGTATAAGTAACGAAATATTTTCCTTTTTTTAGAAATATTGATTTGTTTCTAAGGAGGCTTTTCATCTGGGGTGTCAGTATTTATCATTTGTATTACCTCGAGATGGGAAACATCATACTAAAATTCAAGTTTGTCCGCTAATTTTAAAGCTTACTCAGAATTTCACTTATATCTCTTCTTAAATAATTTCGCAATATTTCACCTGGTTCCCGAAATATAGGATCTTTGATGCCAACCGTGCCCTAAAAGCACTCCCTATGTGAAAATGAATATATTAAACATACTAGTAACACTCTCATTTTCACAAGCTTGGAAACCCTTAACATGATGTCGCAGACACTAAGCAAGGTTTTGCGCGAAAAATGATGATTAAAAAAATTACTCATTAGATGTTGATTTAATGACTAGAGTGAAATTCTTCCTGAAATTGTGCGAGTTTTGAACTATTTTTTGACAATTTTCGGTAGCGTATAAGAATAGAGATTTCTTGTTTTTGAGCTGCTGTCCTCCCCCTTAACCTAAAAAATAACCGCCCATTAAATCTTGCTCACTACTTTCTACATAACCTTAATTTACCGCGACAAAATGTCAAAAATGATAAAATTCTCCGAACATTTGTAACAACTATTTTCAGATTAAATAATTCACAGCTTCAACTTGCACGTTTCCAAAAAACACGACTCGGAACAATTCTGACATCCGACAGCGCCAATTTTTCACAATCCGACTTTTTCCGATATCATCACTTTTTACCTTTTATCAAACTTCCCACACCAAACATTTCCTCCATTTCCTCAAAACTCCTCATCTGTCGTAATCTCCAACAAAACCGCAGCCAAAAATCCCCCTCCCGCCATCGCCATACTTTTTCCCTCCTAAAATATGCACACCGAAAATGCTCCCCTAAAGAAACCCCCTAAACGAGGGCACGTCGGTTCGAACTTGATAACCGCGGCGCATTCACCGGTATCGAGCCATCTCTTTGAAAAGTCCGCTTCCGGTCGCAAAAAGCTCGCCGCCTTTTTCTCCGAAAATGCAAGCTCCCCGAAAATGCGCCGCGCGAGGAAACGGCGGCGCATTGAAAGGCCGCGCGGATTATTTATCGGCGCGTTATTAAAGTAAATATTATCTACGGCGCGCTCATAATGCGATGTTGCGCCGAGCATTGACGTTACAATGATGAACGCCGGCCATGCATCACGGCCCGGAATCGGGCACAGCTTGCGCTTTTGGCCCGGCTCGGACGTAAATCATAAACAATAAACCCCATTACGTCCGGGCGTTTTCTTTTCGTATCACGCATATCTTCGCGCGGATTTTCCTCCAACGGGAGACGCCGGCCCGAAACTTCCAGCCGCGCCGAAATTCCGCGCGCCGAAGGTCCGAGGTCGACTCGATATCGATTGGACATTTTTGCAGTTTCAGGGTGCACATGAGATATGTTAAAGAAAACTGGAGGGAAGACCGGGGACTGAAAGGGGTTGGCAGGGAAAAATCGAGGGAAGGTAAACAATGTAAAAAGTAGTATAAAATGGAAATGTGTATACTCATCAGTTGCAGGGGAATATGAGGGTGGTTCTTATTTTGCATTGTTCGGATAGTCTGTTTATCGGAACGGCATTGGTTTATTATGCAAATTTTATTATGAAAAGATTTTCTACTGAAATTATACACAAAAGAAATTTTTTCATAATTAGTATAATTCATTGTGTAATTCTGGGCGCTCAAAATAGTTTTGTAATAATAGGAGAAACTGTGACAATGAATGGATTAATAAGTTTGTATGGATAATTTTACATACGGTACAGGTCGCGCTAAATATTCGTTTAAAAATGATTCCTTTTATAATTCCTTTTGTAATGTGAGTGTGAAGTTATCATATAGTTATTATAAATAAAAATAAGATTGCATTTTGAAACTAACACAACTGTGACCTTATAAATCCGTTTAGTATTAAATGAATTACATTAAAATAAACTGAATGATAATAAAATCTGAGATTAGAGATTTTTATTACAACATGAGAATTTTTAAGAAATTTGGCGAATTTCCCAATTTATATGCAGACGTCTCTTGAAGCTGTATTGAATGATAAAAAAAAATTTCAAAAAAGAATTTCAAATTTAAACTTTTTCAACGAAAATGAATGCATTTTACTTGACGTAAACATATTTTATATAGCATTATAATATAAAAACTCTTTTGTTCATTGCAAAAGGCATGCTTGTATTTATTGAAAAAATGGCCAACTTCGAGTACTGGCACGGTGTGCATAAAATCGTTAACTCAATTGGATAATAGTGCAGTAAAAGTAAAATGTCCTCAATTCTATTAGAAATGGAGTTTGCATAAACGTATAGGGAGACGAGGGCTTGGCATACATAAAAATGTGTAACTGAAGATGATGATCTAAGTTCTGCTGCCACGGACTTAGTCTCTTTGATAATTAAAACATATGAATAGTCGACCGATTAAATCGACCATAAACAGATTTGGCGATTTCCAAAAAAATGTTTGAATATTCGAAATTTCGTTATTTTTCGTTTTTAATGAGGCAAAACTACAAGATTTCATAATTTTCGAAAATCAAGCAAAATATTCCATTTTTGTTATGTTTTGAGGTTTATTTTTTACCGGAAAAACACGATTATTCAAATTTTGCACTCAGATGTCACACAGAAATATCTTAGATCCCAATAGAATATATTAAAATACATAGAAATTTAGACAATAAACGTATTCATTTCAGACATATATCATGCGTTTATTGCTGACGTTTCAGTGCGCCTCAATATGTTTCAATATGTGTTATATACATCGAAGGGACATAAACGTTATCAAAGTCACTACAACGTGGGCGTTGAGTTATAAACTTTGGAAGTTAACCCTATATTTCATGTTTTTCCAATGTAGAGGACTAAGTATCCAAAGTCGATTTTAATTACCGAATTTCGAAGTAAATATTTGATCGAAAAACAGGAAACCGTAAAAATGTTGAAACTGTTCAACATTTTTTTGAAAGTTTCTTCTATCGTTTTTCTAGTGCTTTTTCGGGAATTCAAAACGGGGTCTAGAGAGAAATTAACCCACGGGGAATTTAATCGAAACGGGAACGAAATCTTAAAAGTTTTTATTAGCCGCTGAAAAATGGGTAATAAAAAATTATGAGCCGCACTGCGAAGTGGAGTATAGTTCATGCGAGATGAAAAATAATTCGCGGTGAAGGACGAGAGAGAGGAATAATGAAGAGAAACTTATGAATGGCCGTGATTAATGGGGGTTCTTTATAGGGGTCGTGGCAATGGGAATTGGAGTGGCGCCGCGATGGCGTTTTCATTGATGGCCCTGTTTTGCGAATTTTCAGCGTGGTCGGGACATTTTTCGATGCGAAAATGGGTCTTTTCTTCACCGCCGCTGACGTTTTACATTTCCAGTGGCGAGCGGAATCGTCGCATCGTGTATTACACGCGAAAACATTTTACAGGGCAAAGTGGAATAAAATGCAACGGTCGTTTTTTGTCGCGCGCGACAAAAGTGCATTTCCACCGACACTCGTCATAAAAATAAATTGGCCCAATCGACGCATTTGACCCCGACTCGGCTCGAATCAACGCTTCCCGGGAATCTCGTCGCGTAAATCGCTACGAACAGCTAATGCTCGTCCGGAATTCGCTTAAATGACAGACACGCGCGCCGGGGTCTTTAACATTAGTCAAAACTGATATCATCTGGAGCCACTTTACGCCGACATTCAAAAAAGTATGAATTTCGATCGAAATGAATGGCTATTTGGGAACGGCGCACTATTCTTTCGCGATTGAAAATTGACGTGCAATACTTATGGTATTGTGCTGTAAATAAAATGTGGAAAGTCCAATATAATTCGCGATTTCTGGGAAAGTAACGAAAATGGCAAAACAATGAAGAATAGGTAGGAAGAATTGATTTTTTTATTGGTAGTACTGTTCGAAAGTTATTTATAAAATTAATGTGATAAGTTCTAAAATAGTTCAAATGTTATATTTTCTATATTTGGCACAGCAACGAATAATTCAAAATATAAATTTATTGACAAAATAAAAAGAATTAATTTTTTTATATAAATAAAAAGATTTATTACAGATAAGTTTTTTCAAATTAATTTGATTACTTTTTAAAGTTGTTGCGAATGAGGTTGTCTAAATAAATGAAATATATCCTAGAAAATCTTGTAAATATCTATTGTTAGAATCGTATTCTTGTTATGACAAATGGAATCCGACCACTCAGAGGAGAATTCTGGGAACTAATATTTTTATGAGTGGAAGAAAATCTCATAAAACAGTAATTAAAACTGAAAGAATATATTCGAATACAGTTCATAATGTTGATATCAAAAGAAATTTGAAATTAGCATGCATATCATATTAATTTGTCATGAATTTTGTTGTTCCAACACATTTTCATGTAAAATTTACAGGAGTTTATTATGTAACTGATTTTTTTAACAACTGGCATTTTTAATATTAGAAAATGTGCAAACGGAGATTTCAACATAAGATTATTAAAGTTGTAATATTTTAAATCAATATCTAGAATATCGAATCGTACAGGGTGTTTCCAAACTCTTCCTACGATATTTAAGGGTTTCTCGATATAACAAAATGTATATTCTCTAAGCATAAATAACGATATACGTACATTACCAAGAGTTAAGAATGTTGTTAAAATATGCATACAGAAAAAAATATTCATGTTTTGCGGTTTATCGCATATATACAGAATTACATTCTATTGTGAAAGTTTACCCGTGAATAAATATTTGATACCCAAAATGTATTATGGATTTCTGAACCGAGATTCTATTTTAATCCCTTCATCGTTATTTAGAATAAACAGATCGGATTAAAGTTAAACTAAATCGACAATTTTCGTAACCAAATGCATAAACAATTACAGTTCTTCTAGCAATAGTCTGTTTTCGTCTCTCGTTACATAATGTACTATAAAAATCAACGAAACGTGACGTTATCTTAATCCCGCTTTCCTGACCCATCAAGGCGATGTCGAATGAAGAGATTTAGTTTGAATTTGCCATTACGAATCGAACGTGGTTTTTGTAAAATTAATCCTGGAATATTCAATATTTCATAAAAAGCTTAACACAGCGAGACTCTGTGATAATGGAACTATGTTTTGTAGTATACACACATATCTGCTATCAAGGTGTTATGACAAATATTAAAAATTATTAAAAATTACAAATTATAAAAAATTTAAATTAAAAACGTTTAGACACAGTGTCTTTTTCATTAAAAAAACATCTTCGTTTAAGAAGTTTTTGGTCTTTTCTCCAAAAATGTCTTTAAATAAAGACGCCTTTTTGAAATGCACAGAATGTAGCTGTGATCAACTTTTTATGAAAAAAGATTATTACATAAATTATTTAACTAATTTAAATTATATAAATTATTTAAATTATATAAATTATTTAAATTATATAAATTATTATTTTAAAGATTATTATAAAAATTATTAAAATTTATATTTTAAAAACGATTTAACCAACAATACCTTTGGCGCGAAATGGCCAATTCAAACTTTCTTTGTCCATTTGACATCACCTCAACACTTCATTCTGACCCAGACACCTTTCATTTCGCCTTAACGCCGAAAGTCCCGAAAAATACAATTGCCTATACGTTGGCACATAAGCGCCATATATAAATCTTATCCCTCGGACATTTATGAAGATCCCGAATGAAGCTCCGCCGAGGCATAAAGGCAATAAAAAAGTGGCCGGATCCATCATCCGTGGCGTTGATCCGGGCGCAGTTTCGCGGCATGTTTCTCCCGACCTTATTCGGTGTAACTCGGGTGTCATCTCACCTCACCTGCGCAACTTTTGCAATGTAACCCGCGGGGGATTAAGGACTTTGTTGTTTCCCGCGGATCCGCGCACTTTGTGTGATTAAGAGCGCCGCGAGGTTTAATCCCGGCGCAAATTTATCGAGCGCCGCGCAATCTGTCGACCCCCTCGATCCGGATCAAAGGGGCCGCCGACACGACTAAGTGACCCAGTTCGATGGCTTTCCAGACGCCAAGGATTTCGCCAAGCGACGATGAGCAATTGGCGGCAAATCAAGGGTGATCGATCGCGAATTACCGCAGACAATACAAACTCGCAGCTTTAGACACTGCTAATGCAGTGGCGAATGTTGCAATGAGCCGTCAAAGTTTACACTGGAGGGAATACGAAAAGGTCTTCTTTATACCAGAACTAAACTGAACAGAGTTAGTGTTTTTATTTATAAAATGAATAATCGTTTAATCATAAATAGACCATAACGAGATTTTGCAATTTTGGGATAATATGAGAATGAAATCTTAAATTTTAATGGCGAATTTTCGAAAACAATTTTCGGTTTTTAATGGGGCAAAAATAGGAAATTTTATTATTTTCGAGACGAAAAGAAAGAGAGTGTTTTATTCAGTTTTAAGGTTTATTTCTTACTCGAAATGGAGACTTGCTCTAGTTCAAATTTTGCCATCAGATGCCAGAAATATGTTAGATCCCACTAGAATATATGGGAAACGTAAACAATAAACGTATTAATTTCAGTCACATTTCATGTGTTTATCGTTGTTTCAGTTCGCGTCAATATGTTTCAATATACTATATGTATCGAAAGGACATAAACATTATCAAAGTCTTTATGGCGATAAGGCGCTGACTTATAAATTGACACTAAAAATTATTATTTACTAGCCACTCACATTCTATCGAAATTGATGAATCTCGCTATGGTCGATTTATGATGAAGCGATTATTCACAATTTTTAATAACAAAATACTAATTCCGTGGCAGCAGACTATGATGAAAATCTTAAGTGTACTTTAGAATACAGTGAAATTTCTGAAATGTTAAGATTTAGACTTTGCAGTGCAATTACTGTAAAATGTATAAAATCGTCCATTTTTAAACGCAAACTGACATATTAATACTGTCTTTTGTATGTATTTTGTTGCATTTTAATGCAATTAAAACACTATGATTTTTCCATTCAAACTTATAGAAAGAGTTTTCTTGTTGAGCGATAGTCATCTTGAGAAAGTGGTAGAAAATTAGTGTCCTTTTTAGATTTAAAAAATGGGTTTTTAGTAAGATAGAATTTAAATTGCAATTAGAAGGAAATGAATTTCATGCTTCGAAGATGTTCTTCAACGGTTAAGAACAATTATGAGAGCGAAGTGAACTTAAGTAATGTTGCGTCAGTTGAGGAGACGTCAACTGTTTTTGTTTGAACGAGAAATGAAATTTGTCGACGCTGTTGACGAAATGGATGAATTTAATTAAGCAGTGAAGAGTTTTATTGATTCGCACACCGCGAACCCAGTAATTATTGTCAAATTATTCAGAGGATTATTGCTCAACGATGAGTAATATGTTATTTGCAAATCTATTGTTTTAAGAGTGTCGACTATAATTACAGGTTTATGTTAGTTGGATATTTTGCAAATGTACTTTGGGAGAGTTTGAATGTTTGATTTAAATTTCGTGCCAGAGCACATTGATTTGAAATATTATTAATTGATGGCTTCTAGTTTGCATGTTAACTGGAATAAACGTATTCGCCTAGTCTGAATCTCTGTAACCCAAGTATTGATCAGGGAAACAATATCTGGCACAGATTGCAAGGAATGTAATTTGTATAATTATAGCAAAAAAGGATTTTGAATCAGCTTTAAATAAGAGAATGTTTAAAGAAATAAATTTAAAAATAAGTGAATGTTTAACGAAATAAAATTAAAAAAAATAAAAATAAATAATATAATAATTATTTGCAATCTTTTCTCCAAACCACTGAATTTTAATCAAGGAATTTAAAAGCTAAATAACGGTCTTTCTCGATACATTCAAACAAATAACTTTACAACATGCAACGCAAATAACAAATTATCAAATCCTAAACTCCGCAAAAAGTCGTGCATTGAAATCAGCTAACCGTTAACGACTTAGGGAGAGAGTGAATGAACAATGATGAATGGATGTGAAATCGATGAAAATAATCTGCAATAACCGATCAATGGAAATGGTCGGCTCGGAACGGTCAATGAAATATGATGAATGAATCGCAATCGTCGAAAGTTGCCAATTAAATCCATGTTTAACGCCATACACGGTGTACGAACGGAATATTTTCATTTGCAGTAAAGGACACAAAGCCGGAAAATTAAATTTCCGACCGATTTTCCTAATCCGACAAGTCTCTACTGGAAAGTCGTAAACCCCATTTCATTATCCCCGGGGTTTCATATAAAAATACCGAGGGACTTACACGCGAAGCTAAACTAAAAGCAAAACCCCGAGACCCGTCCATTTTCCGTGTATTCGCCCGTATATCTCGTCCGGCACTGTTCGGAATTCCATACAAAAATACCGACAAATCGCTTCTGCTTGTAACTCAGTCTTACATTTCCCAATGACGTTCGAAATTAGATTAATGCGCCGAGCGTGTTTGTTTCGCCGACTAAAAGTCAGCCACAATACAAGAGGAATGTTCACATATTAGAAGATAGTGTTACGTAACGCTCTAATTCCAGCCCAATTCCTAGTCTAAATGAACGCTCGGTACGATGCGGTTTAATAGTAATTGCAATAGTTATAAATAAATTGTGTCGCCAAGTGAATGCGACGTTTAGGCTGGAAGAAACTGATTTTCAATAGACGATGTAATGTCGAATAGAAATGAGTGTCAAGTGCAAATCATTTACTTTTATTGACACTATTTCGGTAGGAATATGCTGTCAGACGAAGAATGAGAATTCATAATTCGAGGAATTTCAAATTTGCTTATTACATTTTTGACGACATTTTTGAAGAATTAATTTAGTTTATTCGTACTAATATATAAAATGAAACTTCATTTTCTGGTTTGTCGACATTTTTGGGTTATTATATTTTACTTTAGGAGGATTTATTACGTTCAGAACCACAGAGTTATTAAATTTATATGATCGAAAAGTCCAGTTATTGTACATGAACATAACGGAGGGTTTTGGTAATATGAAAATGTTTTTACAGGTTCAATTGTTTATGACAGACTTATGTTATAAAGCTCAAATCGGCTTTGGACTTTTACTTGCAAGAATAAGAGTTTGAATCTTGGAAATGGTCATTGCAACAATAAGAAACTCAGAAGAATTATTTCGCAGATCTAAGAATAAAGTTTTATTTGTTACAAAAAAAGATTTTATTTGGGCTAAATGTCATTTATTTTTTAACGTAAATAAATTCTTTAGTGAAAATGAATAAGGGCTTAATAGCTTAAATAAAGAATTAGAAATTGTGTAATGAATTTTTAATGATTGTATTAACACCTTGATTTAGTTAAATAAGTTAAATTAGTTTTGATTTTCTACTAATCAATTTTTTGTATTTCATGAACGGCTTCAATGCACAGATATTCAATCAGTTTTGGCAACCTACTTCCCGTCTCTTTTTGAAGTAGTAAATGTTATATTTAAACGTACACCGTTTTAATAGAGAATCGACAATCTTATATTATTTTAATACTATGTATTAAAACATAATACTTTGCATTAAAAAAAAGTACGATTTATGTTGAAATTCAATGCAGAATTTATGCAATTGGGTTATACATCGCATATTATTTTTTATGAGTCGAGAGTTGAGATACATACGTAACAAATTAAATATAAAGAATTATGATTGTCAAATGAACGTAGGCGTTTCGCGTTGAAGTATTTATTTATTATATTCTTCGTAATTATTTCTTTTATTAATTTATGAGATAATTTTGTCTGTGAAATGGCGTATTATTCATGAAAGCAGTTTATGTATTATTAATCGGAAACTAAAACATTTAATAAAATAAGAAAAAATACTGTTTTTTTAGATTCTACCCTGACAGCTGTATCTAAAACATTAACATAAAATTTACGTCAGTGTATTTCGGTTTGCATGGGGCTGGTAAATATTAATTAAACATATTATTCTTTCCTTAACCCAATATTATGAACATTGCTAGAGTTGAAAGTTTTCATTTTTTTTCAGGTGTTATTGTAGTTTAAAATTATGCATTGGCAGAACTGGTTGTAGTACACCATTCTACTTTGCGTTCGTCCTAACTTCACACCTAACTTCAAAACTGTCAACTTGAGCTGCGTTTTATTGAAGTTTGACATAATATATTCTTGTTTTCTAATGTTACTTTATACAAAGAAGTACACGTAACGTTCGTAATGAGAATGTCTCATTACGAACGTTACGTGTACTTTCATAACATGCCCCATAGCGTAATCCGTCTTGATCCAACAGTCAGTCACTGTTGGATTAAGTAAGAAGTCGCTGTTTCACAGGCATTTTCCCCGTTGTATACTTCCATTATCACAAATTTTCATGATTAATATTAAACCGATATTGGTAATTTGGGTACGATTTATGTAAATTATTCAGCACAAGCAGCAATTATGTATGATGTAAATTTTATGTAAATCGTTTACATAAAATGTCCATAAACTGTATCTAATCTGCCAATCAGGGTATGAAAGTTGATCGAGAAACCTATAAAAATCCATCTATAATGTAAACAGACAACATTTTATAAAATAGCACCAAAACTTACACAACTTTAAGTTAACTTCTTATAATATGGTACCAACATTAGTGCTAAATTGGTCCATTTTATCCACCATCACCCTTTTCCAACAAATTCCAAGAATTTTTCTTACATGAAGATCTATGTAAATTCATTACACCAAACAGAAACTCTTCTTCGAATGTATTATTTTTTAAATGAAATCACATACATCGTACAGAAAAATGTACTATAAATCCAGAACATTTACCAGAACATATTTCAGTCTATTCTATTCCAAACAATCCATTTAAAAACATTACCCTGGCTGAAATCGCGGATCCTTGCGCCTGGCCGTAAAAGTGCCGAGTGTGTTCTTCTGGTTGACCTCGGCGTCGACGCTCCAGTTGGCGCTGCTGGACGTCGCGTCCAAAATTTTCACCCCGCATTTGACCCGGGTCCTGCAACCAAAAAATTCGCCGACGTTACAGACGAGTTCCGAAACGCCGCGACAGCTGCGTTTGACGTCGCGGAAAAAAGTTCTTTCGACTGTCGCGTCGCAACTTTGACGTTGAGCCCGAGACAGCCGTTCGGCTTTTCGCATAAATTCAGTTGCGCGGACGCGACGCTGAAACATTTCGTTTCGAGCGAAGAACGGCGAAATAATAACGCGCGAGGAATTCCAATACTGGCTTGCGGGATGAAAAGCCGCGGTCAATCGTGAATAAAGCTTTTGATTCGGGTATTACGATTGTTCTTACGTGGAACTGAAAATCGAACTGTTCTTTTTTCGCTTCATTTTGTTCAGCCGATTCAATACGATTTTAGACAAAAATGTTAATGTTACCATGGAAAATCCCGTGAAAAAAAGGAATGCATTAATTATACATAAATAATTCATAAATAATTCATAAATTCTACAAAAAAATTGGACGTACTTAAATTATAATATAATTTGGGCATTATTTTGGTATTGTTAATGTATTTTTATGTCCAAAATATTTTTTTCTGGGCCGTTTTGCTGGTGTGAGAGAGAAAGGGATGGAAGAAGGGATTCGGTAGTTTATTATTTGGTGACTTATCCGAACACCTGGATTCCGTGCCAAATCGAATTTATCACCGTACGGGATCGTTTTGCGGTGGTTCATAAATGATACGTCGTTAGGAGAAGCAAGGCTGTTACGTAAGAAGCGGGATTGGAAATAAGATGCAGAATGCACGAGCCGCTTTTATGAATAATGAATTTGTCGTGTGATTTATTGGAGGCATTCAACACTTTGTTCGGCAATGTGTTTCGTCGGTTTTGTAATGATTCGGGAATTATTGCGCAATGGACTCCGTCACTGCTGTTACTTGCATTGTGAAAGTTACGCTTTTGTCGTGCATCCAACGACCGTTTTTGTCGTTTTACAGTCGGTTTTTATTTTTCGATCCAGCTTTATGCCTTTACTAATTTTCCACTGAATTCTGCGTTTTCTCCCAGTGTGTTTATGTGTAAACAGTGACGAATAACAAAAAATACAGTTACGCTATTAAAATGCATTCCACCTGTTTCACATTTTTCGCTTGCGAATGAAGGGAACAAAAGGCTCGAGTTGCGTCATATTAAGATATTTTATAAAAGGCACTGTTAGGTAGTTAAATTTACTATGCTATTAATTATGCTTCAAGATTCCACATTTTTAGATTTACATTCTTTATGAAGGTTTACTTGTATCACATCGACATTTAAAAGTATCCAAATTATTCAATTAGGAGAATATCTCGATAAAAAAAGTTACATGATCGAATGTCCCTTGCAAAGTAAACTATATTTTAACAATTAACTACGCATAATATATTAATATCCCTATCATCGGGGAATATTATTTAATATTCTAGAATATTCATAGAATATTATTTGTACAAATAATTTTTTCAGAATATTCCAAGATGTTGTTTCACCCTAAATTTACATACATAGTTTACAGTGCAATGTCAAAATCATCCCTCTTCCTATTTCTGTAAATTTCTTAGCATTTTCTGCATCGAAGAGTTTACATCTCAACCCAAAATACTTATTCAGCAATGCAAAGGTTACTACTCGAGTATTCACTCGGAACCGACCCTTCTGACATTTGCAAAGTCGCGGCCCCGCGTTGTCCTGTGCCGTAAGAAGCCGTTCATCCTTGAGGTTCATTTTCGGACGCTTATATTCCGGGCACGTGGGTGCATAAGATAACCCAGATACCGGGATATGACGTTCGTACAGCAGACACATTCGCGGTTGCGTGAATGTCGACCATTCGAACGCCCGGAATTCATAAATCCTTAATGAAGGGTAAATAAAGAGCGCGCCGTGACTCGGGTCCGACTCGGCAAAGAGACGCGCAAAACGGCGGAACTGCGTAAGCGGCCAGTGAAAATCGCCGCGCGAAACTTTCATTCAAACGCAGACGCGGCAAATGAAAGTTCGCGCGGCTTCCGGCCGCATTAATCTGTCGGGATTTGTTTTTGATATTCCGCGACGGTTTGATGTGCATTTTTGCGCATAATGCAGGCGCATGTGGAATCCTGCTTCGTGCATGCGCATAACAAAAATTGCATGGAATGAATGTTCTCGGGATTAAAAAATGTCGAATATTGGAACAAAGTTGATCAACCCCCATAATAGCGCAGAATATTTTTTACATATTTGAAAACAATTTTAACAATAAATATTTAACAGTTAGAAACTATTTTTACACATTTTATATTTAAACATATTTAAATATTTAGTAAATATTTTTCGACTTTCGAATATTTTCTTAATATTTCAAAAAATATTTTGTAATATGCACAAATAATTTACCAAGTATTATGCACTATTAGAGCCAAGATGAGATCATTTTCAATCATTATTAGTTCGAAAATGATCGTGATTCGTGATTTGATCAAATCGGAATTAAATCAAATATTTGACAATTTTTTTCTACCAAATTCCTACGAAAATCTGCAAACTCCGAGAAAGTTATGTAATGTAAACTTTTATTTTATTTCACGAAGACTGATAAAACGACACGTAAACTCCTATCCCATTTAGCGGAAAATAAAAAGAAAGGATAAAAACGACATGTATCGTTTGATAAAAACGACTCGGGCATACTGATGTTGGGCGATGCGTAGTCAGCAACTTCTTCGTAGTTGTTAATGCAAAAACGAAGTAGCGATGGTGATTTTTTGCGCCGGGGGAAATTATGAGCTGATAGATGCTACGAGCGAAGGAATTGCGCTCAGATTTTTTCCGTTCGGCATGTCGGGACTGAGCGTTATTAGATTTGGGAAGGCAATTTCTTCGACTATTTTCATTTGAGCGAATGACGATATGGCTAATTCGATTTCAAGTTCAATATGAATCAGTGTTGTGCGTTGTTTAGTATGTGTAACACGTGTGGATTATATTTTGTAGTATCTAAAAATAGGATGCGGAGTACGCCCAGTTTTTCCGTGATGGAATTGATTGGAAGCTAGGTGTTAGAGTTGAAACTTAATCATTTTTCAATAGAATAGATTCCTTTTTATAAAAAGAGTTGTTTTTATTGGACACGTATATTATGGATGAGAATAATAATATTGTCTATACAATGTGGTCTAAATTAGTGATTGGAATATGGTATGAACTAATTACGATAAAATAAAATATATATAATATTTTATTTTACAATGCAAAAGATGAAATATATTGTATAAATCACATTTGCAAATGTAACTGACAGAACAATTTATGAAATTATGCTAATTGTGATAATGAATTGTGAGTGTCAGAGAAGAATACCATTGTATATCGGAAACTCGATATAATCTGATTTACATATAAACATGCCACTTCTCAAGACCAGATTTCCTATACATCAAACTCCCGTTTCAACGAATGACCTTCCAATTCTCTTTTTGTTCGCGATTCAGCAATGAAGTTTTCCTTTAATTTTTTCAAATTTCGTGAATAAATATTGACATTTCATATGGAAATAGAAAACTAACGAGAAAAACGTGAATGCTAACAAACGCTTCTTGAAACACAAATGGTATGTAAAAATCGGTTCGTTTACATGAAAGTAGTATGTGAAAATGAGTTCATTTAATTACAAATCGTACGTCACGAACGATTTATTTACATGCAACTATTAGGTGAACAAAGTTTATATTTGAAATCATAGATTATGTAAACAAACTTTGCATTACATGAAATAGTATATGAAAATTACTTTATAAACAAACAGTTATTTACATTTAAAGAGGATGCAAACAAACCTTTTTAAACCGTAAATATCCGTTTGTTTATATTCAAATCGTAAGTAAACAGAAGTTTATTTACTTCCAAATAATGAAAATAAAGATTTGTTTACATTTTAACCGTATGTAAACAAACGTTTCTTTACATTCAAAAATAAGCAAAGCAAGGTTCTATTACATCCAAATAATTAACAAAGCTTTGTCTACATTCAAATAATAAGTTAACCAAAATTCCTTTCTATTCAAATTGTCAGGTCCTAAATAAGGAACCTTAAAATAGTACATGCAGTCTATTCATCCTTCTATCTACAAAACAGTATAACACTTAAGTCTTTCTTTGTTTTTCAATGCTATCTTTCGACCCTCCCTGACTTTTATCAAAGATTATAACTACCTAATAACGACCGCAGTGATGACCGGTTTTCCCTGTTCAGTTTGCCTCTGTGTGGGTGCGTGTAAGAAAACCGGCACGTGCAGCCTAGATCTGGGGTAGAGCGGGCCATGCGGCACCAGCAGCGTGAGGTACTCGTCGGTCTTGATCTCCTTGTAGGTGGCGCGGTTGGGCGCCAGGGTCACTTGGCCGATTGGGGTCAGCGGCTGGATCTGCACGCGCGGTTGGCAGTAGTCCTCGGAGCCGAGGATCCGGGGCACCCCGGAATCCTCGACCGGTCGTGGCTCCAGCACCGAGTACGCGAGCTGCACGTATCGCGGCAGGGTTTTCGGGATCTTAATTCGGCCAGATGCATCCGGCGCGGGCAACGCGGGCCACCAGTTGGCCGGAATGGTGACCTGCGCCAGGCACACGCCGTCTTCTCCATCGGGACTGCAGGTTGCGCTCAATGGAGCTGCGGAAGAAAAAACAAATATTTGGCATTGTATTGAAAGATTCTGTTATTATCAACGGATTTAATGTGTAATTTGTATGAGGCTAAGTAAAGAGTTTAAGAATTAGAAAAAGGTGTGGTAAACACTCCTAAAACAAGTGTCTTAATTTCAGACTCTTAGCGTCTGAATTTAAGGAACTTATCATTAATTAAGACAGACTTCTTAGTTAATGATAAGTTCCTTAGGTCCTAAGAATTCCTAAGAAATTGTTCAATATTTCCTAAGATTTTAGCAACATAATTATATAAC
>JABFPB010000916.1:0-29966 GCA_022817645.1 Ceratoteleas bidentatus
TTATGTAGGTAGTTTTAAACAAAATCATTTCTTTAATTTGTTGCTTTAAAGCAACGGTGGGAGCGAAAGGGTTAAACGCATATTTCATTTTGTAGAAAATCTGCCATGTATTTCTTTTTCATCCGTTGATATTCAACTCAGGACCGAGCCTTAACCGTAAGTAAACCAGTAATATTTATAACTAAACGAGTCATCGACAATCCGCGATAACATAACTCTCCAGTCCGAACGGGCCATGTGTAGAATCTAATCATGACCTTCTATTTCGTACGCCCATTCAATTACCTCGATATAGAGCTTATTCGTGCGAACATTCCCCGTTGGAAACAGTGGATCTTCAACTATAACGCGGGTGGAAACAATGAATCTGAATTCGGTGTGGCGACCTGACTATGGCCAGACTATATAAGCACTATATCCATACTACACGCATAAAAATATCTATGCGCTGCCAATAATACTGGTATTGCAGAGTGCGAATGTTTGAAATAACAGAAAAGTATTTCTAAATTAACCCTGCCAGGCATACAAATGCGAGTGTTAGGTATATATTTTTTTGCATGTATTGTCATCATGCATGTTGATTCAACAGAGTTCGCTGTGCTGTTGAACGCGAATGCTGTTGAATCAACAGCATTCGCGTTTGACTTAACAGCATTCGCTCTTGTTTCATCATTCAAGCTTCAACTGCGAGTTTGAGATTAGTTCAATTGCATTTTTTCTCCCCGTGTATCCGCAATAAGTATACATTTATTTGGTACCATTTCAAATAATTTATTTATTTATGGTAAAGTGAATTTATTTGGAACTAATAAATTATTCTTCGGGGGTGAAGAGAGAGAAGTCGGAGTGAACATTTTTTTGCGAGAAAAGGATAATAAAAACAGCGCGATCATCGCCGGATTAAGAGTTTTAGGAGAGATTAGATTATGACATCGGAATGAAAAATGTATTTAAAAAATTGCGGATTAAAAATGATAGAATTATAAAAACACCGTTTATATAGCATGTATATTTATTCTTAAACAAGTGAAACTTAAAAAATAGAATAATTTGCAATAATGCCCCTTAAATTTCTAACATATCAGACTGACATCAGACTAACATTACACACCAACACTAAAAAACCCTGTAAAAGAAAGAATTAGAAAGAAATAGGGCTGGAAGCAAACGAATGAACTTTTTTCAAGAAAATAATAGAATAAGTGACGATTCTATTACTTTCAATTACTTCTTATAGTTTCAAAGAAATAAGAAATTAAATCTGAGGTTAAAAACCAATAAAAATAAGAAAGGAAATAGTAAGTAAAGAAAGTAATTGGATTGTATTTAGTCGAATTGATCTGGATACAGCCAGAAATTCAAAGTCATGGAAGAAGACAAGATACACTGAGAAAAATAGATTGCAACGATTACAGTCCGCACTGCTGCTAGTGCAGTCTAGATTGTACAATCCGGACTGTTAATTGCAGCACTGTTAATCTAACAGTCCAGTCTGACAACATAACAGATCGAGTTGAAAGAGTCACCCTACCGATGTAGTATTTCCTACTGATAATCGAACAGCGCGGTTATCGCGATTCTTAAGTATCTTCAGTTTTACTGCAAAAAAGTTTACATAATTTTTCAATAAATAAATAGTTTAGTATAATCTTGTCATTTCGTGATCAATTACTGTTCATACAAGGGAAAAGGTGAAAACATACCCTTCAATCCATGTATTCGACATTTTCCGCTTAGAACAGTTTAGAATACATTTTCATAAGACGAATGGTCTTATGTCTATTCAATAATGAATATTTATGAACTGGTATAATATATATTATTGTATACAAACTCATTTATAAAGAGATGAAGTAACTCCTGTTCCGGACTGCTGAAACAACAGTCCAGACTGTAAAAGCTGTCAGCAGTACAGGACAGTACTTGTTTGCAGTCCAGGATTGTAGTACTGACAGTTCAGTCTGTTACCGTTACAGTCCATTTTTCTTAGAGTACTACTTCCACTTCGAACTTCATTGAAGCTAATTTTAATTAATTTTGCTTTGAAATTATCGGAAACAGGAAGTAATAGAATCGTCAATAATTCTATTACTTTAAAACAAAATTTAATTCGCTTGCTTTTAGCCCTACACGGAAAAAGAATTGTTACAAACACATTTTTACAATACTTACTAAGATTCAGATAAACTGTATGGCTGCTATGTGTACAAGTAAACTGTATACCTGATATAGTCTAATAAATTTTCCTAACATGCTTCGTGAGAATCAGACAGGATTTTTAGATGAAACTGAATATGCGTTTGACTGAATCAGAAAAAGAGCATTGTGTTCTTGAGAGGTTATGTTATTTGATTAGAGCATAACTATTGCCATTTTCAATAGTAATACAGCGATATTTCTGTCATATTTAGTTTTGAGAATGAAATAAATGTTTTAGATTGAAAATAATAGTAGTTTACTTTACTAGTGGGAAAAGTCGGCGGTTCTGCCACCGAGTGTGTGATTGGTTACGAGCGAAGCGAGTAGCCAATTACACACGAGTGGGGAACTGCCGACCTCTCCCACCAGTGGTATACTCTACTTTTTTTTACGAGTGAGAAGGAAAAGTGCCTACTTTTCCTACGCTCATCAGTAGGAGAACCGTTCAGTTTTCCTTCTGCTGAGCGTGGGAAAGGTAGGCACTTTTCCCTCTTGAGTAAAGAAAATTTCAGCTTAGTGATTTCCTCCCTAGTTGCACAATATATTATTTCCGCACGGCCACCAGTTGAACGTTAAGGAAACCGTAACGTTCAACTGGTGCAGGGAACCGCGAGTGCAGAGAAGATTCCCATCTTCCCTGCACTCGCGGTGACAATTCTGATCATCCCGTCGATGCAGGCCTACATTCAAATCCACCTCATGTTCAGAGCCAGCATATTAATTCACAACATTCCTAGAGTCAAAGGCTGAGCGCCTATGATGTGGACGATTCGCGATCTCCTTCTAGGCAACACCCTAATGTTACTGGAACTGGCCGACGAACTTCAGATGTAGCAGATGTTCGTCGTGGAAGGTGTAATCAACCCGATGCTCATGGTCGTAAGCCTAATCCACTATATGCAGGGAGTGAACATTCGAATTCAGCAGATGCTCGGGGTCTAAATGGTACCATCGCAGCTCATGATCAGCACGATTCACGATCTCCTTTCAACGAGCACAATAATTCCCCTGCGGCTCACAGACTACACAAAGCTCCTATCGGCCCGTTCGAGAAAAGTCTATTCAACAAGATGCTCACGGTCGTAATCATAATGAACCCGATGCTCGTAGTCGTAATACAAATCCAGCAGATTCACGGGGTCGACATTCTAATTTAGCAAATGATTATGGTAGATATCGTCGAAATCTTCCGATCGATAGAGAATACAATGACGGTAATCAGGCTCATGAAGAGTATCATCATTATGCACTTTATGAAGTAGTAGGAGAAGAGGTAATAATACTTTTGTATATAATATATTTATGCAACTGTTTTTTCTCTCTCGGGGCGGGAATGCCCACATTCCCGCCCTGACGAGCGTGAACGTGGACTTTCCTCTCCCTCGTAAGGAAAAATGTCATACACGATAAGGGGGAATTGCGATTTCTCATTCGATACTTGCAGAATTCGCCTAGTTCCGAAACGGCACTCGTGAAAAAATCGTAAATTCGCTCCTAAGCGGTGTAATGCTATATCGAATTATACACGGAGAAAAATTTACTTGCTTCATTTTCTATAGTCGAATAGTAAACAGATTGAGGTTAATTGGACCATATTTTGCGTATACATTTACCACAGTTGTGGTAGGATTCACCACAATTGTGGTAAATTTTACTACATGCATAGCTGTCCGCTATGTTACCATCGATTGTGGTAATGGTTACCACAATTGTGGCTGTCATCACGAATTATTTTTCTCCGTGTAATTTTAACTTATGTTTAAAATTGAAAAATTCAAATTAATAACACAACTATGTTTGAATGATTTTTAGGTCTATTACTGCACTAATAGACTTATTTTGGATTAGAAGACTGAAATTTGTTATATCTTCGCAGTAATAAAAAATATAATCTATTTCACTCAAACGACAAATATTACAGTTTTTACAACAATATGTAACCTGTCAAAGCCGTAACATGTCCAACTCAAAACACAACCAGTTTCTGAATATTTCTACAAAAACTTAATGCACATACTCAACAATGTCTCAACATTCAGTGTGCCAACATTTATTGAAACACTTAACCATTTAGAATAATTACACACACCATGCATCTTACTATTTAACATAAAAACGTTGAGTACAAACTTCGAATATTTGTATTCATAAATGTTCAAGTCGCGCACTGTTCGGATCAAAATTGTCTTATTCTAATGAAATTAAAGTACAATTTTTGACTTTTCCTTTTAAAATTGCTATGGGGCTCCGATTTACTTTCTCTCCTTCTGGTCTTGACTAGGGGGCTCCGATTGACTCTCTCTCCTTCTGGTCTGACCATATACGAACCTTCTCCACTTAATTCACTCTACTTCCGGTCAGACCATATACAAACTTACTCCACTTGACACACTCTACTTCCGGTCTGACCATATACGAACCTACTCCACTTGATTCACTCTACTTGCGGTTTGACCATATACGAACCTACCTCACTTGCTTCATTCTACTTGCGGTCTGACCGTATATAGTCCTACAAAACTGGTCCCATTCTACTTCCGGACTGACCATACATTGACCAGTTCCATTTGACCCATTCTACTTTCGGACTGAGCATATATTGACCAATTCCACTTAACCCGTTCTACTTCTGGCCTGGCCATATAGAGACCTGTTCCACTTATGCACCTAATCTAGAACAGCTGCAGCGGCAGTGGCGGCGGAAGCGATAGATTTTTATTATGTAGGGAGATAACCTCTCACGACAAGCAGAAATTTGACAGATGTAAGATCAAGTTCTAAAATCTTGTTACTAACTACCTTTGAAAAATCTTTTTTACTTCGAAGCAGCACATAAATTATTCCTTAATCATATCGATGGCGAGAAGCTTGACAATTGTAAAAATTATGATAAAATATCGTAAGATTGTCATGAGATTGTCTCCTTAAGTCGAAGGAAAATGTGAGCTTTTTACGACATTCGCCTAACGAGCCGGCCGTTCCTCTCGCACGATTGAGACCTTGTAATGAATCGCGTTTCAGTTGAACTGCGCGCGCGACGTGCAATTCTTTTGCGTTTTTCCTTCTCGCTGTTTTTCTTTGCCCCGTCTTTGCTTTTTCCTTGTTTTCGTGCTTTTCTTGTTCTCTCATTCGAAACCCGTGGACGGCGTGGGAATGATTTGTAATTTGCGCAGCAAAGCATCCCCCGCTGGACTAATTGGATCGCGATCCACGTTGCCGAGGGAAAAATTTAATTTTCATTGTCTAAAGTTTCAGAATAGTTTGATGCCGGCGGTATTTTGTGTGCGCCGGCCTTTATTGAATTACATGAAAATGAGAGAACGCGCGGGAGCGTGTTTTTCAAGTAAACATCAATGGCCAACATAAGGCTACGCGCGTTACAAGCTTACCGCAAACACGACCGAACTTAAGCACAACGGACCGTGTGTTAACAAAAATACAAACGCGATGCGCTATTTTGTAATTGTTGGACTGTAATTCCGCCGCGATTTAATTTCAATTTAAAGGAGCTACCGTTTCAGATTACTTGTGAATTCGGGACTGGCGTTTTCGAAACATATACTGATTGAACGCTGCCTCTGTAAATGAAATCCAAACGTTGCAACGTGCGACCAGCATGCATATTCACGTTTAACATTATTTCATATTCCTTTTCATATTTATTTCATATTATTTCACGTCCCCGTTCTGAAAAAATGCTACCCGATTTTCAGTTAACATGTTATTTTGCCTTGCTGTAAACTGCGTACGCAAACTTTGTTTTATAACGTGCTCTTGAAACGTACGTTGTTGATTATTTTCTCATTCAACAATCAAGTTTTAATGATAAAAGTTGTTCACAGATGGCGGCTAAGGGCGCTAATTACGGTCATTTTACTTTCGACGCTTCCAAAATCATTTTCATTGACGAGCGTGACATCGTCACGCGCTGCAATTAGCGTTCGAATTCTCGATTGCAGCTCGCCGCATTTACTTTAATTATTACACGACACAATTAATTACGCGCGATTCTAAATTATCAGAATAGATTATGGAAATCAAATTAACGGAATCCACGGTGATAATTACTCTGACAATTATCAACTTCGTCGTCGGCTTGTTAAACGAAATAAAAATTCGCCGAGATTCGCCAACTAGTACGAGGCAGAAGTGAAATGTTAATATCAAACGGACGTGATAGAGTTGCGAGGCAAAAAATGGGTCTCGATTCTCAACACAAATAGGGATTACAAATCGCACGTGGGAATTTGAATATAATAGTTTTACTCAAACGCGTTTTCAAACGTTCTTTCGATGTAAACTTTGCATAAAAGTTTTCCCTCTGATAAAAAGAGCGCACCACAATGATAGAAAATTATTCGCGATTTACCTCGCAGTTGAAAATATTCATACCACACATTTTTTATGTGTCTCGTGAATGCGTCAAATTACAAGGCTTATTTACACGAAAATAAATCCGAACATTTTATATTATTTTCCATTTCCATGTTGTGTCTGGTTTGTTATAAGCTCGAGCAAATGTTTCTTTGATGTTTTATCATCATCCAAATATTCTAGCCGAACTATATGTACAAAATAATAATCGATTCGGTTACATGATAAAGTAGTAATGAATGTCGAATTGCTTTCCAAAATTGTCTGAAAGGTCACTGCTCTTGTGGTTCACTATGTTATTTCTGTAATCGTTACCAGAGTTTTCTGTCTGAGTGGGTACAGTTGGAGCATCTTCTTAAGCAATTTAAATCGCGCCAAAAGCCTGAATTCCTTTTTCCGCGACTTGCAGAGAAAACTTTTTCGAAGGCGATAATTCGATTCGTTTAATAAAATTACAGACTCGAGATGCACCATTTTCGAGTGCGCGATTCCTTCGCGGATTTATCAAATAAAATTTAGGAACGGCGAAAAGATCAACTTCCGCGAAGAACAGAGTCCGCGTTGACGCGGAAATTATGATTTCCTGACGTTGATAGGCGCAACTACGGAACACGCCGGCAAAGCGACTCCAACACATCCGCGTGCATGTCGACGTGTATCACAAATCGCATTTTCCTTGCGTCACGAACGCTCTCGTATTTTCCATTCGAATTTATTACCGCCAATAATTATGACTATTATAATTCGATCTACGCGTTCGAGAACTGTGAAATCGTTTTTCGAGCATTTCATGCAATCCCTCAAATCAAGTTAGCAGCTGAATATTAAAAAGTTAAGTTAAAAATGCGATGAAATGTTCTTCGTTGCGAAATCGCATTGAAATGCTCGAATTATGTTTGATAAATGACTGAGCTTATTTTACGGAAATATTAGATCGCGTATTTGCCAGTTCACTTGCTAATTCAGTAAGTTAACTAAAAATATAAATGTGTTTATTTACATTTATTTATTACGTAATTTAATTGACTTACATAAAATAGTAATTAAATTATTTGATTGACTGTTTGACGAATTGGTCTGTTCCAAAACAGTGGATGTAAAATAACACAACCGAGAATAAAACATCAGATGTGTTTATTAATTGATACCATGCATGTCTTATTTATCTCAAGGTACCATCACATTAATTCCTCAGCGGTGGTTAAAATGTTTGGTCATGAATGTCTAAGTGAAATCGGTACACTACAGCGTCAAAAAGTTGGATCTACTTCGTTGATTAAGTTGTTTTTAATGAATTATTCTACTCGGTATCATTTTATGCTGTGAACAAATTTCTCTCCAAAGAAGAAAATATTGTAATAATAGAAACGTCATATTTAAGTAAATTAAACTCTGTTTAATTGTTCTTAGGCTATGAGAAATAATGCTGGGAGAAATAAAATTAAAACTTAATTACGAACTGGACGTGTTAAATAATAGATTTGAATAACTAATTTTTGTACAACTTTATTCATCACGTTTCCGTCTTGAAACAATAATGCGATGTCTTCCTTAGTTGTGTATTTTCATTAATTAAACATTTATTCGAAGAAATGAAGATGCCAGCCATGATATTTGCGAAATGCAAACCGTTTGTCAACAGAGTTACAGGGAACGTGAGTTTCAAACTGCAAATCGCGATGATATTTCTAAATTTGAATTGAAATAACAAAAATGATTCGATTCGACAGTTGTTATAAACAATTACTTGTTTGTAACTATTATTTGTATTGTTTATACAATTACTTGTTTATCGGTTAAATTGTTATAAACAATTTAATGTCTAAAGACGTTAAATGATGATTCACCGGAACTTTGCTAGTGTCAGCATAAGTCCCAAATCTCTGATCTTGCACAGTGCGCAATTTTTTACAAGACAACTGTAAATTAAGTAGACAAAATGTTCATCTGCTTGGCTTGTTTTCGACGATAACAGAGAGAGTTTCCTGCAAACGTTGCCGACTTATTTAAAACGGGAACAATGGCGCGTTTGTGCCGTCATTTTTGCGCGGACTTGTCACCGAAGAATCACGAGAACCTCATTAACCAGATAAAAATCGTGAACCCGTTGTAGGAAGTGCGCCGATTTCGAACAAATTTCGCCGAAACTCCGGCGCAATAATTTTGCGCGCGTTTTCATAACGAAGCTTGTCAGCGGCGTATTAAAGGCCGAACGCCCGCCCGTATGGGCTGAAACCTCCTTCTTTATCCCGAATAAATTAAGCTGTCAGATGAATAATCTTATCTCGCAGCGCGAGCGACTGGCCCAGGCTGGATTTCTAATTGGCGTTGTTATCTTCGCTCTTTCTTCGGAAGCGCCAAGTCTTGCACAATTTTAACGAGACGTCGTACAACTTAACGTTTTATCTTCGCTGAAAACTCAAGAAACAAAAACTTGCCTAGATAAAATGTCCCAATTATCGGATTCGCGCAACTCATAATGAAGTGCTTATTTTTCAATCGTTTTTAATAGCGGTAACTCCAGATCTGTGATCTGAAGTCTATAGTAATCGCAGTTGAGTGATGTTACAGGGATGCAATTAAGGATGCTCATTTGCGCGGGGAAGGCGACCACGCAAAATAACTTATGATAAATTATCGCAGTATTTGTTTAAATATTGTTATAACTTGTTGAATTAAGCCTTGAGATAATATAAAACCATAGTTTCGCAATATTGAAATATAACAGTTTTTCAATTTCTTTTTTCAATATTCTTTTTCAGTATTTGAAGTTGTGAATCTTCTTTTTTGAAAATATTTTAAACTCTGACAATCAAAGTTTTTAGACATTTTCAGAGTTTGTAAAAACATTTGCAAGTCAGAATGTCTGACAAACTCTAAAAACGTCTGATAAACACAACCATTGTTTCTATGATGGTTATGAATAAGTTATCAAAAAAGTCCAAATTTTCATCGGTGAGTTTGTAGAAAATTGTTTAAACAATAATTTATGATTTTCAAAAAGCATTTTGTAAAAATTAGAATTTTCGCTGAACAAAAATGTTGCCTTCTCTATGAAAAACGTAGATTTACAACTTCAAGCATTGACAAATAACTTCTATGGTAATGGTTCGTATAATGTCTCAAAGTAATAGTAAACAAGTTATAACAATTATTGCACTCAGAAAAATAATCAGTTTACGTTAAAAATATCGTCCTCTAACAATCAATCCGTTTAATTTAATACGATTTCCTCTTGCGACCAAAATATTATTTTAGAGACAAGAATAAGCAATGTTGACATCGAAAATAAATTATGCTTAATCGAATTGTAAATCCTTTTATTGAAAAAATATTTATTCTTACAGTAATCAGATTTTATATTTATCATGATTTTAACAAGTTTTGACAAGCGTTTTGACAAACTGTGAGCACAATCGTTGATTTAGATGGAATTGTAAAATGATACAAAAGTTTCTTCAGTTTTGAAGTTAGGATATGATGTTGAAAAAAATTAACTGAGCGCGCGCAAAAAGTTTTGCCTGATAGTACATTTGTTCAAAAATAACCTATTTTAATAGTTCTCGTCTAGATAATCTGAAATCAAAATTACAAATTAGTTTAACAGTATTTTCATCTTAAGTCAGTTTTTCATCTTAAGTCAAGTTCACTGTTAAAGGAATTCGATGTACAGTAAACTTCAATATTCTTGCTGCAAGAATATCTTGGGATAGAAGATTTTATTCTTATCGCAATCGGAAATCCATTTATCCAAATAATAATCGGAAAATCGTTTTACTGTAAGAATATTCTGGTTACTGTAAACGGATTGTTTTAAGAGTGTGGACCAATATTTCTAAATAAATCTTTTTACCATATACTGTATTGTGAATGGTAAATCCCCCTTCCCCTTGTATGCCACGAATGAATATAATACAGACAATTATATATATACAGACAATTCGTGAAAGCCTTAAATTGATGAGAGACTGGATACTTCGCAAACGAAGTTACGATCAAGTGATCGAGTTTCAGCCCGGACTTTTTTCCGGGCGAAAATAAACTAAACAGAGTTTGGCTGATTAAACTGGTTTAGTGCAATTTTGCAATGATTTTTTGTTACTCGCGTTGCAATTAAAAATGATTTCGTGGCAAGATTCCGAGCTGTAAAAACTGGGCCGCGAAGGTTTTCATACGACGATGCACTTTGAAAGTTGATTAATTAACGGAAGAGCCCTTTTTAATTCCAAAGACTCCGTCGAATTGAATTTAAACAAAACTTTAAATTAATTAAACGCTGGGGTATTTCAAAAAGCAATTTTACCGATGCGAAGCCGTTGTTTCCCAGAATCCAGTCCCTCCATAAATTTTATGCAATAAACTTCACATCGATTGCTTCAGCGGAAAATAATGAATTAATTAATTTATTGTGCCGCTTAGAGGAAACTTGCGAAAGGAATTCCGCGTACCTTTGACGAGGCAATATATTTGTTTCTCGAAGTTTGTTTGACGATTCATGGCGCTGTGGATGAGTACAATAAATACTCTTTCCTTTTTGACTCAATATACCACAACAAGTTCGAGCGCAGCTTCATCTTATTAAGAAAGCTTTGCTACGAAACTTGGTATTCTCTGTGTATACTTGTCGAAACTTTCAAAGAAAGGATTCCTTTTACTGTCAAGGCGGCCTTTATAATGTTATGAAATCAATTCAAATTGAAGGAAATACGTTTATTTGAGACACGCTTTCGATTAAAGTTTGTTTTGTGTGAACAAATGAACATTGTGCGAGATCACCGTCCAAAGGCATTTTTAGCTGCAGTGAAATTGTTATAAATTAATAGTCACCGTTTTATTACTCTCGAATTGAAACGCGGATTCAAGAAAACAAATTTCGACTCGAACAAGCAATAAATCGAAAGAAAATTGATTACTAAAATTGGTTACCGTTGGTTTTCTGTTTGAAATTCAATCAGCATTTATTAGAAAGTCCAGACTGTTTTTGCGAATCGGAATAGCATTCAAACATTTTTCCATAGCAGTCGCTCCTTGATCATGTTTAACACAATCCTTCAGAACGATCAGAACTTTAAAGATGAATATGTTACATTTATGCTTTCAGCGTTACATACGTCCGTTTAATTGGACAGACTCAGGTTACTAATTAACTCACCGCATATTCCCGTGCGACTATACGTCAATCATTCGTAAAATTTTGCGCATTAATATTTATATCGATTACGATGTTTCATGATTAATATTATTGTCCGGCGTTGATGAACCCACGAATGGCCTTTGGAATTCAATGAAGTAAAATTTCGTGTCGCTAATTACGAATGACCGATGCAGACTTGGTTTTCGCAAAATTAATTATTTGCGTCGATGGATCTATTAAATAACGTAGATTAAATTGGACCAGTAGCTCTGGCTTTCACCTCCCGCTAATTTGGCCAGTCATTTAAAAATAGCACCATCGCGAAACGGTGATACATCTTTTAACCCAATAATTGAGTACCGTAAAAAAAGAACATCAGCTTTTACGTCAGAAATCACGTTCTTTGCTCAGTCCCAAGATATGCATTCGGGCGATCTTTCCAGGAAGTTATTTTTAATGCAATTACTTAAATTTGTATACATCATCCAGGCAATTCTCACAGAATTCGATGCTTCTATGAATAATGCACAGTCCCTTTTTTAAACAAAGTGCTAGTCGCTGTTAAAAAAATCGATATTAATATTAAAACAAACCCGAATGCTTTTTCCGAGTAATATAAATATTTAAGTGCTGCAAATGTCTGACGTTAGTTTTTCGTTCCACAAAATATGACGTGAGTTGATTTAATGGACGGTTTTGTTTGCGGACCTTCATTCGGTTTCTTTTGTTCGAGTGTCATTTCGATATTGAAAATAGATTTCAGGCAATATGCCTTTTGTTCGTATAACGGAATGCGACACTCAGCTAAATTTGGTCAAAATTGCAATTAATATTGTGTCACGTGAAACGTGTGCGAAAATTATTTATTCGAAACATTGTGTGTTTCGTGAAAATAAAAGTGACTGGGGGAATTTAATATTTGACAATTCTGTTATTAATGTGACTGTAACCAGTGATACGCTGAGTGCTTCTGAACCAGAAGGGTCTGAACTGCCCCATATGCTAATGATTAAAGCCAATATGGCGCCGCTCCATGTCAGAGAGGGCTGTGTCTGAGTGAAGCAGGAACTTCGAGGACACTAGGCTTGAGTACTGACTTGGGATAGGGGGGTATACATCATCGTCAACGATGCGAACAGCACCTTGGTTGGAATCCCTTTACCTGTCGCCGCAGAGAACCTGTGTATCACAGTCAGATATGCGAACCCCTGGGCTCAACAACCGAAGATCATGAAAAGACATGTGAAATTGATTGCCCCATCATTCTCGCAATGTCCACAGTCCACTGATAATGAGAGGAATATTTTAATGATAAGTGGATTTTCAAGTTAATGTCGATTTAAGAACAGTCTTCTGTAAAAAAAAATTAAATCTAACAAGCTCTCCTTTCAAAGTAAGGATAGTATTCTTATAGATTAGGAATAAAATAAGAATTTATTTGCAGAATGAGAAAATTATGTTTCTCCAGCCCGCACGTAAGAAAAATATATTCGCAAAAAATATGTAGAAATATATACGTCTATATTTTGGCAAAAAGTTATATATTTTGTATATATTTTCTATACAATATAAATGAATAAATATATACACAAATATATAATTACAAATATGTCAAATATATTTTGTGAATATATTTTTTTCCGTGCGGGAGATTATCTGAATCTTCTATTTCCCACAATACGTAGCAAAATTAGAAAATGTATATTTAAACAATTATTCTCTCACCATTAACCTAATATTTCTTAATTTGCCTCTGAATATAAATAATGAATATATAGATAAATGATAGATAAATGTCCGCCGATCGAAACAATCTCTCATTATTTCCACGCAGACACATTATCCAATTGATCAATGACAAATGAATTCAGCTGTTTTTACATTCTTTATTTAAGAATTCACCGGTGCAAGAAATGAACGATAATTAATAACGAGCATGAGGGAATCACGAAATATTATTCAATCTCGTAGCGGGAATATAATTGTTCAATTAAATCGAAATCAGATAATTTATTACTCAGTCCAAATGAGTCCTCGCACAATTATCATGTCAACGTAATAAAAATACCATTCCCAATTATAGCTGCCTTCTTAACGTTATTCGGGCCTTCAAAAATGCATCCCGCCAATAAGACGCGTTTTCGCTGCGAGTTGAATTTTCGGCCAAATATTTTTGCGTAATATAAATGTTCTCTCCAAAATGCAGGTATCTGATTATTGCAAAAGTCCGTAACAATCGCGAACAAAGTTACGGCGGACTATTCGCGCGGAATTTTATCCGTGAAATTTTGTGCGCGAAACAAGCCGCTCGATGCATCGGGAAACAATAGACCCGCGCGCTACCTGGTATTACATTTTGCCGGTGTATAACTCGCATTTCGCAGCTTTGATAATCGAAAGCGGATCGCGCGGGTAATAATCGCGGCGCGACACTTTTTCGACGATTAACGCCAAGCTCGAGGCGTCGTAAATTAGTCGCGGCTTTGTTCCGCAATCTCCGTGTAGCGTGGAGCCTTTTTCCGCGATGCCCGCGGCGTGACGTAATGCGACGGGTGCGCGCACGCAAAATCGCTGGCCCATCTCGCGGGAGTAACAATGGCGCCAGCCCCGCAGCGAATCATGTTACCGGCGATGCCCATACGCGGGATAATTGTCACATTGCTCCGCTGAGAATTCAATTAAATCGAGTTATAGCTCGGCGCGGGCATTAAGCATGCGAAAGTTAGCCGCGGAATGGCGCCGCGTGTACACGCTCCCGCTTCACAATTCCATCTTTGCAGTGAGCTTTGGAGCCGCGATGTCACGAATATGTATCGCGTTCGAATATGTATTTGTCGCGACGAGAGTTTTGTAATTGCGGTGAGGTGCTTTTATTCAGGGCGATCAGCATTTTTTACACCTTCGAATGACATGTATTTGTAAAGTATATGTAAAAATTGGGGTTGGGTCGATAAGGGGTACGAAAGTTAAGAGTTGAGATAAAAGTTATTGGCTTTTTTAACTTAACTGGAGTTATTTTATCTTTTGAGCTTTTTATGAGAAAGTTGATTAGTAAATTTACTTGAGACAATTGCTTGATTATACTCATGGATGTCACATTAGAATAGATATCAATGAAGCTTCGAATCAACGTCGACAATCGACATCGTTTCAATGTCTAATCGATCTCGAGTTTCTTCCCCGTATGTAATAATTAATGCTAGAAAATTATACTAGAAAAATTAGTATTAGTATAAAAATTCGACGTCGATTAGACATTGAAACGATGTCGATTGTCGACGTTGATTCGACGCTTGATTGATATCGATCATCGACATCCAATGGATGTCGCAGTAACGTTAATCAACGATTTTTCAATGTTGATTACCGAAGTCGAATGGATATCCTCTAATGTCAAATAGAGGTTGAATCGATATCAATCATCGATGTCGAATTGATGTCGCAGAAATGTTACAACGACGTGAAATCGATGTCGAGTCATCGATGTCAATTCAACGCCGTAAATGCAAAATAAATTTGTCATCAATGTTGAGCATCGACATTGATCTGTCGTCACCTGATCAATGTCGATGCTCAACATTGATGACATTGAGACGTCAATTTGATGTTCATTTAATGATTTCACCATATTGAAATGATGCCCAATCGACGTTCATATCAACGTTGATTTAACATCCATTAAATGGATATGTTCCCTTAGGAAGTGAAATAAATGCGAATCACAAATTTGATATTACAGCGATATCACAGCTTCTCACATACGGCTCACATGTGAAATCGCCGTGATATCACTGCGATTCACAGTGTTGACTGGGATTCTGTTCGGAAATATTAACACCTTCTGGTTAATCGTCGAATAAGTATAATAAATATAATTTGATGTTTTTATGTACGTAGTAAATAAAGGTAGTATTTATGTATAAACACTGAAATAAGGCTTTGAATTTATTTTCAATATTGAATTTTCTTATTTAAGGGTTATTAAGGGTATTTAAATAAGTTTGAATTTCATTAACTTTTAAGTGAACTCGAATAACGACATTAACGACTAACTTAACAAGATTATTTTTTTAGCATACCCAACCCTCGTAAAAGGCTTATATTTTGGCAAAAAGGTATACCTTGTTTGCATATATATATTTTAATATATTTTTCCGCGCGGGAAAGTAGACTTTTAATTGAGGGATCGCAGTTCGGATGAAACGATAGTTACTACGACTCACAGGGATCTGAAATCCCGATTTTTTAACCATATTTGCGTCGTTTCTTCACACAGCACTCAAGATGGAAAATTAGGACAATCTTTAGAAAGGATTTAAGATTCGAGAGCGGAATTGATGAATAAAACGACTTCTAGACGAAAAATATTTAACGTACTTTTGGGGAAGGAATCCCTTATCAAAATTGGCAAAAAATCGGAAAAAATTGTCTTCGCTGATTAGCTTCAAAATGTGTTTGAAATACTCCCCGGTAACTCATAACTAGGGAGGGAAAAATGTATGTCAACTTAATTTAAAAAAATGTTTCTCAAAAATTAAGTTAAGAAACATTTTTCTCAACTTTTTGTAGATATAATACCGCCTTAAATAATGGTGCAAGAACAAATAGAAATCTAATATTTCTAACAATACAGCAATGTTACAGAGGTGCGTGTTTGTAATTCTCGCATGGATTACAAACGTATCTATTTGTTTAATATAGTACTATTGGATTTCATGTTATCGGTTCTATTTTCAACTTTCCTAAATAGGACAAAGTACCTAAAATAAATAAACTTATTACAAACTCGTTAGATTATCAAACCAAAATAATTTTCCGACTGCGTTATATGGAAAAAGTGACGATACTTTCTAGTTTTTTTAATAATATTATTGTACACAGAAATGAAAACGATAACTACGATTTCAATTAAATTCTTTAATTGAATAAAAAGTTGCATTGAATAAAAGTTAACATTCAAACATTTGTCATGAAAGTTGCCATTCATCAGTTTCGTTTCACATGGGATTGTCTTTTGTCCCTACACCTGTTATAATAAAATGTAAAAATGTGAACATACGAACCACCTTTAATGTTACATAATTGAGACAAGCACGCGCAAACACAAACACACACATTCGTTCTAGTAATGTAATCGCAAGTATAATAACACATACAAAATTTGTTAACTTGATCAAACTCAATTTAGTTTTCAAGCAGATAACATTACACCAAACACGGTGAGTGAATTCAAAATAAATTATGTCTCTCAAATTTTTATCTTGTATAATATTAACTATATAATAAATTCAAGCCATATCTTAAAATTCTGATTTTCTGTTATGAAACTCTTTAATTCCTTTATTACAATTCGTAAAATATTAAAATTAGGCATTCATTCCTGAACAGAAACCATTTATATATTGACTGGGTTTTTTAGATGCGTGTAGTTGCTGTTTTCTTCATTTGTTGCATTTTGCTCGTAAATGCTAGCATTTCGTCTTTCATTTGGAACAAACTAGCATTACCAACTACACCACCTCCAATTGAAGGACCAACTGAAACATCAGGTCTACGGAGTCGATTACAATTATTAGACATACTTCAAGGTCTTCAGTTACTTTTCCAACTAGATCGACTTGAGGATAGTGCGCAACAACAAAAACTCCAAAACATTTTAGACAAGTATTGAAACCTGCAACAGTATTTATTGAAATTCCGATGTCATTAATTAGAATGATTTCTTCTTTGATATCAATGTAATTACAAACCAGTAGTAATCAAATACTTAAGGATTTGTGAACAGTATTAAACTGTAGAAGTTAACCTATTATTGTGGACAATTTCAAATGGTGTATCAGAAAATAAAAAATAAAATAATGTAGCGAAAAATAAAAAATGCAGTGCTGAACATTGTAAAATAATGTATATTTTAATTAACATGGTATTAAATAATGTTCAAACATTTTACTTTTTAAAATATAATTATAGTGTGACGAAGTTTCCGCGTCTTTGTTTTATTATTCTCATAGTTTGCAAAAATTCGTCTGCAAAAAATAGTCTGTAAAACCACAAGTTAAAATAAGACGAATTTAATGTTAAAAAATAATATTGTAAATTAATTTGAAGGTACATCGTCTTAACGAAATAACTTAGTCATTCTAACTTTCACTTAATAAAACAATTGGTTGTAAAAAAGTGTTAACTTACTTTGAACCATGATCTTATGGGCAAACTTCCGAAATGAACTATTTAAATTAAAATTATGCTCGTTGCATAAAGTTTAATAGCTCGTATATGTCGGCTAACGTCACTTTACGTTTAGTTTCATTTTACCGAAAGTTTGTTTCTCGCTTGAATCGCGTTTTTTCCTTTCAGGACTATTGAATCTAAGCACTTGAACTCGAATTTTTAACTACTTGTAAAAGCGCACTTCACACATATAGCGTACTTATCGATTCTGGAACGAATAAAATTATATAAAAGAGAAAGACAATTTTCGCTGAGAAATCGACAAATGTTTCTTTTATTCCGATTTCATTTTAATAGAATTGTAAAAGCAAGATTACAGGTGACACCGAAAATTGTCGACCGCTATTTCTTTGGCTTATTTACGATAACTGTTTGACTATAATTTAAGTCTCTGGTGTAAGTAGTTTTGAATGTATAAACTAGTTCATGTCCCAACATTGAAATTCATGCAATTTTCAATTAATTCAGCGCTCTTTGCATTAAAATGTCTTATCTGGCTTGAATAGGAATGCATTACGTTCTTAATTGGAATTAAAATAAGATTTCAAATTATGGAAAATTAATTTGAATATATTCACAAACTTTCATGATACAACTTGTATGAAAGACCAACGGTTATTAAATCGTGAGAGGACGTCTGAATATGCAAAACAAAAATATGAAACTTTCATGTATCTAAATGTCTGTAATCATTTCAACTACTGACACACAGTACAAATGCATTCAAAATCTCAAAATTTTCTAAACCTAGAGCAAAACAAAAAATTCTTCTAAAAGTAAATAAATCACTTACATAACGTATTTTACTGTGTTAATCAAAATATATGTAAAATATATTGTGGCAAAAACTTGTAATATATTTTGTAGATATTCATTAAATATAATATTCATTAAATATAAATAAATAGATATATGCACAAATGTAACATTAAATATATGTCAAGTATATTTTTACATACATTTTATATTTATTTTGGGGAAGTACATGGGATAAACTATACATATAAATATTAAAAAATATATTTTTTCGTCCAAAAGTAATTTTTGAACATTTTTTTTCGTGCGGATATTGTTTGTGTGTTTGTTCCGTAATCCTTCTTGTGCAGTTTTGACTAAATTTAACAATCGGAAAAAAATGTTTATTTTCCAACCTTTAAACCCAACTTTCGACATTGTTATTTTCTGTTCCAAAACGAATGTTGAGAATAATTCTTTTATAGAAAAACGAATTCCAACATCCAGGGCCACGTAACTTTACGTTAACAACCATAATACACAATAGCGTTATTCCCATATTTATTCCATCAGTTATGATTATATTTTTCCCGTCAGAAAATCTATTTCATGGTCTGGTTGACAAGATACAGTCTTGGAAATGGAAAATATATTCACCGTGTTATTGCATAAAGAGTAGTGAACTCTGTTTCTTATTTCGCCCCATATTGCATAATCCCTGAAACAGATTATTTGGATCTGATTTGGAAGGAGGTTGAGTGCTTCTTTATTTTGACTTGTGATAAAATGCCGTTGCGCCGCGTCATACCATCAATGTTTTCCAGCGAACCATAGAAAAGCACCGCTCGTATAACATAACGGGACCAAACCGCCGCTAAAAAAAGTTATCGTCCGACACGACATCGCGCCACTAACATTCATTTCATGAATCGTTTCGTACTCCAGTGAAGAACCAATCAATCGATACGCTCCGCTGCCTAGACGGTCCCTTCATTTTTACAACCTTGCCACGAATTTGCGATACCTTTTTAGGTTGAATTTTTCTCATACTAAAAACGACTTTTTATATTAAACAGATCTAAGAATATTTGTGATTTTCTGCTATATGATATGAAATAATTTTGTATCATTTTATTTAGCTGTACTTATTTTAATATAATGTTGTATACTGTAAAAAAGAATGTTAAATTACATGAAGGATTTCGTTATACATAACGTAAAAGTACACTACAAAGGTATTATTATGTGAACTGTGATATAATTTTAAATCCGAGTGTAAAATTACTCACCAAATGTAAAATGATTCGAAAACACTCAATTTTTAGGTGAGAAATATTATATTTGCAGTGTAAATTTCCACGTTGCTTGTAAAATTACATTACAAGTTGTGACAACCAGATTATACTACATGTAAATAATTTTACTCAACTTTTTTACAGGGTAATATAAAAATATCATTAATATGCGTAAAATATTTTTCGTGTTGAATTGATTTGAGACGAAATATGCAAGGTAGACTTTGATAGTCGGATTGATATTTGTAGAAAATAATTTGTCTTTGTATATTCGAAAAGTGGTTCGGTCAAACAAATCTTTGCAAATATAAACTGTTTGACCCTGTCGCAAGTATTCTTTTGGGATTTAACCTCTGAACGACGGAATTTTAGCTATTGAGGAAATGCTGCGCTACGAGGGTCGTTTTGATCGAGAATTCTAAAATGTCGGCCGCTTCAAGCATCAATCGCTACTTTACCGTGTTCCAGAGATCTATCTCCTTCGAAAGCTGCTGACGAACTGTGCTCTGCAAAGCATTTGTGTATAACACAAGTTGACTGCGATTCGGAACTTTCGTTTGCTCCTTTCATGCAGGTCGACTTGTCGTTTAAATTCTTTGGCATTCGGCTCGGAAACATTATTTTAATTAATATAAGTGTTAAGGTCTTTCGCAAAAATGGCGAAACATTACGATGAAAAGAGGGAGATTCCAGTAAACGAATTAAAAAATGCCACGTAAATCTAACTTAACTTCATTTATGTCTCATATATGTTAATGCAAAATCTTACATAAGCCACGCTGGAATATGTTCTTGTATGTTACCTTCGCCATTGTCCTTTTTTGCGAAATATAACACTGTTATTTCGAGTAGCTGGTCCAGTTATTATATAGAAATGATTTTAGAAAACATTTTATTTTTCATTTATTGTATTTCATTACTCAATTATATCAGTCTCAGTCATCATCGATTTCAGTAAAACTTATCGTATTTCTTTCACAAATTTCATAACTAAGCCCATTACAACTTTTGATTGACGATCCTCTCGATACATTTTTTCGTTACTCTTCCGAAATATAAGCGTTTTCTGTTAGCTGCACAACAACTTGCTCGGCATCTTTAATTGTTCCCTCTTATCAGAGGATCGAAAGTTCGTAATCGCACTGTTGCTGTTTCGCCTGCCTTTTCATAAGTTCTATTACCCAGCAAACAATAATAAAGAAAAGTCCTTAACAGACTCCAAACGCTCGACGACAATATTATCGTTTTGCGAGACAACTCTTAAACAAATAAGTTTTCGTGTACAGTTGTTCTTCGCTTTATCACATATTTTCAATGGCGCTTATATGTTTCAAATGTTTTTCATTATGGTGATGTCCAAAAAGTTTATGTTTCAAATACTTAAGTTGTTTCAAATAAACAGGTATAAAACGCAACTAATGATTAAACTATACACGATTAATCATTATGATGATTTTCGTATTTTGAATAAAATGAAATCATTGTAGGCAAGGTAGCTTTTGTATTCCCATCAATCTTGTTCATGTAAAAGAAGAGAATTCACGAAATGCCTGTACGCTTCATCGGCTTGAAGAATAATGTACTTTGAAAAACGTTAAATTAAAAAAAATAAAAGCCCGATTCAGTTGAGTTGCGAGACAAAGAAACAATGGGTCTACCGTACAGACTATTATTTGAAATTCCAATGATTAAAGTAACATCTATAGAGGAAAAGAATACCGATGTTTGATAGATAGAAAAATATCTTGACTCGGAATGCCACGGATTCTTTAGCGCAGGTAAAGTGAAGGATCGAGTAACAAGTAATTACAGCGCGCTGTGCAATTTTCTATTCTTAAATGGCGGTACTTATTTGAAACAAAAAATGAGTTGATCGAAATAAGCGACTTAATTAAAAAAGCGTCGCTTCAATTTAATCAGAAGCAACGAACCCGCGTAATTCGCAACAAACTAATTTAACCGGACTCGGGAGTGCGCCCCCGATTCTTTTACGGGTCGAAGTAACTTCATTCAATAAATTTCCATGATGAAAAATAAGCAATAATCAGTATATCTTTTCTCCACTGTCTCGCTGTTTTACGTAATCTCTTCATCAGAACGGCTGCGTGAAACACGTAATCCAGAAGGCTGCTGCCTGCATAATCGACCGTGGTATTGAATTCTCTCAATGTCCTCTTCCGCTCTTCGCACGTCTATTTGCACCTATATCCCAACTGCGTTCTCAATTCTCATTTGTGTCTCTTACGCCATACGTTCCATTAAATTAACTTCGAATGCTAAAATTTCTATCCCAATGAATGAATCGCACTTTATTTATTCATAAAATAGCGCTTTAGAAATCTTTGTCAATGCCGAAGCATTTATACAGAGACTTTGCCGCACAGATCTGAATTTTTGCACGTCACAAAGAGGCATTCCAAAAATAATCAAACAATAGTTATTAAAAATTCATAGTATACGGGTAAGTAGCGACTTTATATTTAAATGATCTAGATAATATAATATTATATACCATGAGAGAATCGAGCGCTTAAAACGATTAAATGATGGCCAAAAACATCTGCAAAACACTACGAAATTACCTGTTTCAAATACGCACTTTGCATTAGCTATAAAAGTAACGTCGAATTGAATGTAATTATTTGTGCGATTTCTGAAAACCCTTTTTATTTCATTTAAGTTCTATCAGTGGTGGTCGATAATATCCAAAAATCAATTATTGTATCCAAGGTTATATATTTTTAGTTTTTGCAAATTAAAAATATATTTTAAATTACTATTATCCTTCCATATTCCATCAGCTAAACAGCACTTCAATTATTAAAAATAATTTAAAAATAATTGTTAAAATTTGCATCAATATGTAATATTTTAATTGTCTTAATACCTATTTAGTAATTATTTAGTAATTATTTCTGAAAATAGGAACGGAGATATATTGTTACTGAATAATTTTCAAAATTAGGCAGTACAAAGTCTGGAGTGTAATGAATGTTCAAGGTGTCAACTATTCACTCAATGTTGACTCTCAACAGGACAAATTTTGTAGAGGTATATACAACGGTGTACACCATAACGGTGTGCATTATGGTGTTGATTTAAGTGTTACTTGTCAGTTTAATTGGCGACAAAAAGGAAAGATACACCGTTAAAGAGTGATAAGTGACAATTTTTAATATACAGGTTAACAATTCTATTCTTGACAATATTTGTCAAACTATATTCTAAAAAGTTTTATCTCGCCGAGAATGGAATCCCGTAGTTGTATGTGGAACATCTATTCAAAATACGATTGAGAGGAAATCCGGTAACTCTAAGTGGTCAGATTCTCAATCCGACGTTTTCATCGATTTTCACGTTTTTAGGCTATCTACTTCCGGTTATCATCAATAGCTAGCATATAGAAGATTGTATTTTTGTGGCAGCTAGAGTATTTTTAGAGTATATGAATTTTCTATTTTATCGAAATTATGACTGCTCTCATTTTGCCGAAAAGAAACCGACGTACGACGTCAAAAATAAATCTACTCGACCTCGGCATCATAACACCCCTTTGGACATGCCGAGAGTGCGCATGTGCATTATTGAAAATCGCACAGTGCAGTATGAATTTTGAGTAGTATTGCAGAATTGAGAGTCACGATAAACATCAACACCGAAAAATGTGACCTTTGGGTAGCGACTCCAACAATTCCGACACTTGTTACACTCACTTCTTAGCCTCAAACTCAGTTGATTTTTTACTGTGTATCCTCTACAGAACCAATTCTTAATTTTTTTTATTAGAACGCTTTTTATCAAAAAATAATTTTTCAGCTGCTTTTATGCCTTTGTATCATCGCAAATTATCAAAAAATGAATATTTAAGCAAAAATTTGTAAAGAATCACAGTGTTTGAAATATGATCCGGTAGAATGAAAGCCAATGAAAAACTGCTTCGAAGTTCCTGATATTCTATGCTATCGTTAAAATTATATTCGTATGAATTATACACAGCGAAAAACTATAAAACACGTTATAAAAAAACTTTCCAGTCTAGTGAAGGATTGCAGTATTAAATGTAGACAGTGCTATAAAATGAAATGTTGTATAGGAACAACTGTTTGGATTTAGATGTCGAACAGAAAAATATTTATTCAAATAAGACATATTTAGTTCTTCAATTCTACAAAAGTTTATTACTGTATTTAAATCGTCATTTTATTTTATATTATTTCATTATATTTTACTTGTGACATCGAGATTTACTCGGTCACCCATCCAAGTACCGATTGTACCCATTATTGCTTAACTGCATGACCTAATTGATATGACTTCGCGCATATGCTGCTATCGAGCCTCATTTCAGAGACCTCTGCGGATGCAATTTACATTCGTATGACACACTAATGGAATTTTTTATATACCGGTATGAATGATTTCAAAAATAGATTGAAGTTGTCTAAGAATTTTTTCCATTTTTCTCATAGATTTCACGGTTTCTCATAGTCCTACTTTTCTACAGAATACTGTGCAAATCGGGGAAATGTGCACTACTTTTTCCCCGATGTTCCATTGTACAGTTTGTGTAGTGTACAGTTTGTCTAGGATTATAGTGGAGAAAATGTTTAACCATTTAATAAGAACAATTTGAAATTTGTGGTCAAGAAAACTTATACTCATCGCACATTATTCTTAGCTTTACTTTGAACGAAATCAAACAAAAGATAACAAAGATGTGCATTGACGGCATAAAGTATAAAAACTGGGAATTCAAAACTTTATGCAGTATCACGCATGGTCATGTCCGCGTAAAAATTTCCACTAAACAGAAAAGTCGCCACCGTTTGTTACGACTCTTTTAAGAAGTTTGGCTGCCTCACAGGATACGACCACAGAAGTGCATAGCCGTCTTTTTTAAATTCCTGAATAATTCAAATATCATCCATCAAACTGTGTCTGACTTTCCGTCAACTTTAAAAGCGATACATTTTTGGGACAATCTATTGAGTAATAATCCATTTCAATGAGATACAGCTGTGCAAATTTTAATGTGAACTAAATGTAACTGTAAGTTATCGCTTAATTAATGATAATCGATTCATCGAGATGTTGACGTATGGAAATGTGTATATCCAACCCACGTGATTAACTGACGTGTTCGTAAATATAAGACACAACGTGTTAAAGATTTATTGCAGTTTTGACAGACCGCGTATTCAAATCAAATGTCATAAATTTCAAACACTCTGATAACATTTATACGCTCCAAATGAAGCTTCTAGTAATTTTACTGATAAGTGTGGTACTTACCAGTAAAATTAGTTTTGCGCGAGTGCTCAGAGGCATTAAACAATTGTCAGCAGATTATGATGACAGTCCGTATACTATCATGAGGTATGTCAATTGCCTAAATAAAATGAAAAAAACAATTTCTTTTCAGATCGGGTCGTATGCTATTATGACACATTCCGGATGGAAAACAACCCCAATAAATTATGTAACCCCGAAATCAACAACAACCTCTGCACTCACATTATTTTTTCATCGATTTATATCGATCGCAAGGGTGAATTCGGAGTACCGAATTTGAAGAATGCAAATGTAGCTAATACTTTAAGTAATTTTATTCGAATGAAAAATCCAAATATAAAAGCACTTTTATCATGGAGTGGATGGAATGAGAATTTAGAAAGATACCAGAGGTCAGTTTCACCACAATTTATTAAACTATTTACCATTCGTTAATGTTTCGATAAAAATAAATTATATTAATAAACGATATGTTATCAAATTAACATTTGACCTTGAGAATTCCTTTCATTTGCTTTCGGTTTTGATAAATTGACATTGAATAATTAGTTCATAAATTGCCTAGTAATTTAATATTTATTGACATAAAACAGCATTATCCAGAAGACAGAAGCTCGAGCTGTTCTCATCGAGAAACTGCATAAATTTGTTCTGGAAAACAAATTCGACGGCCTTGACATTGACTTGACATTTGACCACCTTGCTAATGTTGACCGAGATGCTCAAATCAAACTTATAAGAGAATTAAGACACACACTGAACATGAATAATTTATTGCTCACAGTTACTGTTTCTGGCAACGTCAATATAATTAAGAAGTGCTACAACGTTAGAGCTTTAGCTGACAATGTTGATTTTATAAATGTGCGAGGAAACGACCTACCCAAATCAGAGAACCCATGCCAACCGATGAGTTCAGTTACTCAAAGAAATGGATTACATTTAAACAATATTGTAAGTGAACAGCGGTACTGATATCGTTGTATACAAAAACGCAAGGCTAAGGTCGCGACTCCCACAGCACAATTTTATTAATATTAATAAAGTATCAATTATCTCAAAAACTACAGGTAAACTGAATCGGTACCCTCTCGTTTACCGAAGGCACATAGGAATTTATTTTTCATACAAATAGTCTGAATATGGGAACTCACATAGAAGTGAACTATTTGAAAAAAATATATATAATAACCGAATAAGTCCGCTACCTTATCAACTACACGACTGTTGATATTACAGATACTATAATAAAAAGAGGTTAAACAGGATGAAGTTACAAGGACTATGTGTAAATATATAGAGTTATATTTATATAAATATGTAGAATATAGAGTTTTGACTTTTGTAGTTTCGGTTTTATACAAAAATGACAAATTCCGTAGAGAGACATTCGAAAAACATCTTTCTACAAATGTTCTACGTGCCATCGGTTATCGGGCTGATATCAGTATTAAAGAAGGGATAACAGAAATGCAGACTGGTACAATGCAACGTTTGATAGTGTATCGTAAACAATACATCGAGCGAGCATATATTTTTTTTTTTTTATTTCAGAAAGCCTCCATAAATACTTGGCTAAGTCTTGGTGCTCCAAAATTTAAACTAGTATCAGAAATACCAAGAATGGATCATCATTATGATTTAACAAGTACTGGACTAAGTATTCGATCTAAAAAATTCGGTCTTTCAAAACCTCTGAAATTTAAACAACTTTGTTTGAAGCGATATAAACTGCGCAATAAGATGAACCAGATAATAATTCCTTCCAAGAGGTGAAGCAGTTAAGTAATATGTTATTCCAATTAACATTATATTTCTTTATTTATATATTTTGTTGCAGGATTATTAGAGAGCAAATACGATATGCGAAGACCCTAGGATTGAGGGGAGTGGCTCTGTGGAATATAGGTAGAAACATAAACGCAAATAACTGCATAGAGAGAAAGTATTCCTTGAAAGATGTAAATGAAGATCTTCCGCCGGAAATTCCTGATATACTAGGTACATAAGTTTATATATGTATATGTACGATTATATCTTCAAATGTATGAATATCTGATTAACAAAGAGTGAGTGCATCGTATAATCATTTCAATTATTTCAGAGCCTTTGCCTGAATCCGATAAAGCTTATGCTCCAAGAAGAATTCACAGGAGATCTCTTGACTATACAAAAAAACAGATTAATGTTCCTCCTCCAGCCTCAAAAGTTATATCACCTCCGCCTATTCCAAATGTTCCATTTGATCTAAATAAGTATCCTAATGAATCTGATGATGGAAAGGAATCAAAAAAGTCTTCACAATCGAAAACGGACAAGGGATCTGTGGAGAACGCTTATTTAAAAAATAAGCAGGGATCAGGCAAATCAGACACAATTCTGACAGATACTAAGAAGCCAGAAGAACAAATGTTAGATAAGTCACCTCTAGTTATATTACTGAAACCCACTAAGCCAATTGACAGACCTGTCATAGTTTTCATTAACCCGTCGGTGCCAGACAAACAGCCAGACAAACAGCCGGAAAAATTACCGGCACAATTGAAGAAATTCATTCAACCCGTACAAAGAGCTAAACCCATTCAAGCCGTTCAGAAGCCATTTATCAAACCAAAGCCACCCATTAAAATAGCCCAAAAGCCATCTGTACAATTTCGACCAAAAGTTATACCGCATCCAGTTGTACGTCGACCAGTTGTAGTTATACCACACCCAGGAGTTGTACATCGACCAGTCCAAGTTGTACCGAAACCAGTTCTAGTACCTCGACCAGTACAAGTTGTACCGCATCCTGTTGTACATCGACCAGTGCAAGTTGTACCGCATCCAGTTGTACGTCGACCAGTTATAGTTATACCACACCCAGGTGTTGTACCGAAACCAGTTCTTGTACCTCGACCAGTACAAGTTGTACCGCATCCAGTTGTACGTCGACCAGTTATAGTTATACCACACCCAGGTGTTGTACCTCGACCAGTACAAGTTGTACCGAAACCAGTTCTAGTACCTCGACCAGTACAAGTTGTACCGAAACCAGTTCTTGTACCTCGACCAGTACAAGTTGTACCGCATCCAGTTGTACGTCAACCAATTATAGTTATACCACACCCTGGTGTTGTTCGTCGACCAGTTCATGTTGTGCCGCATCCAATGGTACGCCGACCCGTTCAAGTACCGCGGCCAGTTCAAGCTCCGCCGCGGCCAGTTCTAGTACCTCGACCAGTACAAGTTGTACCGCATCCAACTGTACGTCGACCAGTTATAGTTATACCACACCCAGGTTTTGTACGCCGACCAGTTCAAGTTGTACCACGGCCAGTTATGGTACAACGACCAGTTCAAGTGTCGCGACCAGGTGTGCAGAAACCTGTACATCAATACCAACTACCCAAGGTTGCAATCAATCAACCTTTTAGAGGAGTTCGACCGAACCAAAAGAAACCAGTTAAACATCGACCACTGCCAGCAGCCAGAAAATCAGTTATGCTACAACGAGTGATTCCACCGTGGTGGCCAGCGCAAGGAAAACGATGGGCAGTTATTGGACCAAACACATGGAAACAATGGCAAACAGCGAAAAAGGGCTGAACGTGTAAATAGAGTATCTAGTGCTATAATCATATAGAGCAAAGACTTCATTTTTATTCCAATTACTCATAAAAACTGGTAAGAGGGCTTCTAACTTAGAGGGTTTCAATTAAATGTTAATTAATTTATTAGTAATAAAATCAATTGTGCTACTAATATTGTGATTGTTTTATTAAAGTATGTATTATAGATTAGTTTAGCCTCCACTCGTACCGTCTATGATACGGTAAATTACATAGTAAATTTAATATAATTGAATATAATTACATAATTTGTGACATTCATTAGTGTGTTAGAGAGAGTATGTAAAAAGCACTTGTCTTTTCAGACTCTTTACAACTAACTACAAATTTTATATCAAATTCCGAAGTTCTGAAGGTGATTTAGACTGAAGTGCTTCAAGACTGAAGTACCGGAGTCTTTTCAATATAAGTTTGCGAAAGATTAATTTTCAAAATCGAAAAAATACAGAAATTAAAAGTTTCTGTATTTTTCTATCGTGTATTTTTTCTATAAAAAAATTAGATTCACAACTTTAAGCATTGAAACATAAATATTGTTTGAACATTGTGAAAAAATGATTAATAATAATATAATAAGGCATTTGTAAACAAGTTACAAGAATAATTTGACCAATATTTTCAAATGAAACTCTAATTTAACATATATTACATGATGTATCCCCCTTCCCCCGCGTCGCATGAGTGAATATCCTTAAATAATTCTATTTTGTAATTTGATGATGAATTCCCAAATTTAATTTTATTTGAACAACTATCAACTACTACTATCTTGTGTTTTCAAACACTAAATCGAATCACTGTAAAAAATCTGCAAAAGGTTGCATCTGTTAGAAGACTTAAGGTAGTACTAGCGGTACAGTCAGGTTCAAAAGTTTATTCCAAATTATTATTTGTTTATTCAGTGTTTACGCAGAGTTTTTTGGTTTTTTTTATAAAACATGCAATAAAATAGTGCTCCTATGATAATTAGTAACTAAATATTCTTTAACTAATACATTTACTTTTTCGTTATTTCGTATGAAAGCTATTTTATACTAGAATATAGCCCTTTTTACCGCTTTAATAAGTGATTACTCGGTAACTAAACGGTCA
>JABFPB010000917.1:4407-29961 GCA_022817645.1 Ceratoteleas bidentatus
CGGGGGGGGGGGGGGGGGGGGGGGGGGGGGGGTCACCCCCCGGGGGGGGGGGGTGGGGGGGAAAAGCCCTCGTCCATTCAGCCTCGCAAATAGCCTGCGCCCGCGCTCAAAGCCCCGAATCCATTTAGCCTAATGTTATTTAATTTCGTGCGGGCCATTGTCCAGCGCGGCCGGAAACGTTATCCTCGCATCCTCGTTTCGTATTCCGGGCGATGCTAATGTTGCCCAAAAGTAAAAGCTGAACCGAAAAACGCCGTGAAAGTCGCGGCCGGCGTTGCGTTTTAATGAGTTTGATTTGGGCCAGAGGAATGCGCCGTTTTGTGCAATTTTGAACGGGAGGCTGGGAAAAAATGATGATATGGAAAGCAGTCACGAAATAAGGAAATTCTGAAAAAATTGTATGAAAAAATGTATGAAATGTATGAAAAAATTATATTTTTTCATACATTTTTGCGTAAATGCTAATGCAGATTTTTTTCGACAAATTAGGGGATGAAATTTAAATTAAATAGTGTTAATTGGGAGCTGAAATCGCTTTTTTATTGCAGTTTTGTCGGCGTTCAAAATTATGTAAATGAGAAAAGTTAATTTGAGAAATTGAATATTAGTTAATTTAGAATAATTTAATTTAAAAAATTAACGATATCGAGTTAACGACACCGACCGATTTAAATTAACTTTGAAGGAGTCGCTTTTTGTCGTCCACTTTTAATGAATATAATTAAGATATTTCCATTATAAAGTGATTAATTTCGAATATATTATACTTGATTTATACATGATTTATTATAAATATTCTTAAAAATAAAGCTGATTGCTATAATCGAATGTTTTTGTTTTCATCAGTGTACCATTATTTAATCGACATCTTAATTAGATTCAGTTTTATAAATTAATCGAGATAACCGTTATGAAAATAGTATTTATATGCAAATTGTGAAAAAAACTCCAGATTTCTTTGAAGTCCTGTCCGAACCAAACAGTCATTGCAATATTTGATTTAACATTTAAACGTGAACATTGCAATTTAAACTTTAAACTGCAATGTTCATTTGCTGTGCTTAAAATCACACTTTATTGATAGAGTAAAAAAATGGGGAAAACAATGCATTATGCAAATTCCTTGTAAATTAGTCGAGCGTAAGTATAACGCGTTTAACGAGTCTAATTTTTTTTATTTAATCACGGCCCAGCATCTAAGTACAAATAAATGAATGCAACATTATAAATGTAAACAACAATGATCAATTCGCCCACTCCATACGCAGGCTATTAATTTATATTCTTTATTTTACCTTCATCGAGAACGAGGCTAAATTTCCAAACAGAAACAATCGTCCACTTTCCATTCCAAACGTTTCTTCAAATCGCATAACTTAACTTATATAAATAGCAATGAAAACATGAATTGTTTTGCGCCTCCTAATAATTTCTACATTACTTTCAAACCGAAGAACAGCCGGCGAAAAAAATTACCCTTAATTTCACGCTTATTTAAATGACCAAATCACCTTTTAATTATTGTTTTCGATTTCGATTCTATTGCGAAATCGGAATGCTGCTATAATCGTGTTTCTTAATTCACAAAAAGTGTGCAAAACCACACCGCAAACCGCAATTTGAATACCGAAAGAACCTCCACTTGGTTCGCCGACGGAACGAAAAACAGTTGGCGAATTAGATAATTGCGAATATGTAGACGTCTCTTTGTATAAATGTAATAATTTATTTTCAGTCCCTTTTTTATTTTTAACCCAAGATAATTTTTGAAACTTGAAAAAAATTCATAACAAATTATCTGTCACTTTTTAATTTTTACTACTTTTTTAAATTGAATTCTAAACACATTTATACATTTTGAAGTAAAACAAATAAATTAAAAAAGTAAAACCAGTGAATATTATTATTTAAAAAAAAGTGTGAAAACTTAACATAGGTTACAAATTAAAAAAGTGACATTTGAGTTACGATGTTATTTTTTCGGTGTCGATTTATTTGATTCACAAAATTAAATAAAATAAAATCCTTTATTTAAAGTGGTAATATTGATGCGCAAATCAAATAAAATAACTTTCAAGAATACTTATCTGTTAGCCTGATGCATTCAAACGCATATTCAGGTTCATCTAAACCAGTTCTCTGATTCTCACGAAGCATGTTAGGAAAGTGTATTTGACTAAATAAGGTATAAAGTTTACTTGTCTACACAGCAGCCTTACATATACGAATCAAGTAACAATTTGTTAGTAACAGTTAACTTTTTTCAATGCGGAATTCGCCACATATGGTAATCCCGGCGCGAAAATGAAATTACTGCTGTCTAAACATAAAACGTGGAGGAAACAAAAACAAAGCCCCGAGATGAAAGTACAGACGTAAACCCTTTATTAGATTATCGAACGGGCCTCCTCCGAACCCTTCGAGCTTATTGTCTCATGCCGTCGAGCACCCCTCTTGACACCCTCTCACCACACCCACGCCTCGTCGAATTTATTTATTTACGCACTTTTAAGGCGACTTCCTGCGAAGCCCGTCAAATTGACTGGAAATTGATTTCGCCAATCGTGCGCCGCGCTCTATCATTTTTTGCCGGCGCCTTTTTTCGCCCCCCACCTTTCCTTACACTTTGTCCGCCGCTTCCTTCCTTTCGGGAAAATCGTTCGAGCACAGTCGTGCGAGAACATTTCTCGTGACATGCTGCCCTCTGCTAATGCTCGCCCAAACTACGAAATGCGCGATCTATTCGCGGGGTTGTTGCGGCGGACGTGACAATTCGGGTACAGACAGAATTTCTTTTTCAAGAATTCGCCTGGAGGAACAATTGCAATTTTAAAATCATTTTAAAATGACATTTTTTAATGATAATGTTTTATTTTAGTTGTCAATTTTGAACAGTCTTAGAAATTCATTTTTCATTTTATTTTATAAATGAAAGCAAAAAACAAGCAATAAAAAAAATTCGAGTTACAACTTTTTCAGTGTTATTATTTTACATTGTTTAACTTGGAAATGCAGCCATCCATTCAACACCATTAATTATTATTACAGGATTTTTTTCATATTTTTCTGCTGGAATTTTTAAATAAATATTTTTAAATTCGCTTTGTTTCAGGAAAAAAGGAATTTTCAGACTTGCGCAATCGCTACTTTGTTTTTACTGACGAATTTCTATTTGTGATAGTCAGAAATTATCGACGAAAATCAATGCTTATAACTGCAGAATAACGGTACAAAACGATTTGTTTGATTGCAAAAACGTTATTGTTTAGCCTGTCGATTTATCGAAAGTCGAATTCCATTATAACGATCAAAAATTAAACCTCAATAAATTAATTTACGATTATACTCCCGGTAAATTGTTCGTAATGAAGCGTGATATATACAAAGCGCTGACGCAACGGCTGCGATGTTTCATATATTTGAATAAATTGTTTCATTGAAATGTAACAATGAAACAATTGTTACAACACTTGTTTCATTGTTACAATTGTTAACAATTGTCTCGCGTAATTTCATTTATGTTGTCGTTTGCACCCAGATAAAGCAGACAATGTCCGATCGGAGTGATTTTTTTTCAATATTTATATAGTTTTCGTTCTAATTTATCTGTACGTCATTGAAACGTAAACTCTGTTCGGTATACGTGTGCCATAAACAATTAATTAAAATTGTTTTTCATTGCCAACGATATCGCTATTGCAACAGTTACACTTATAAATAAAAAACAGCTAATAAAGCAGTCTTTATCGCAAAGTTAATCGAATCGCACATAACATTTATTTAATTAACTACAAGAATAATTAATAAATCAATAATTTATTGATTTCTAGTTGAACATGACTCATCGCATCCGAACCATTTCCCAATAACACTTTGTCACACGCAACTTTAGTTTTACTCGTATTAATCAGATTTCGAGTTTTTTGATCGATGTCCACTTCGAACCAGATCATATCATTTGTCGGCACGATAAATCGAGCAGAGTCATTAGTCCTCTCCGAATCTCAAAATTAAAATACATTTGATTGCAACACGGAGAAACATGTTCGCTTGTGGCAACCAAAATATGGTTACACATTGAGTTATACACTCAGACAAATAATTTATTAGGTCCAAATAAATTCACTTTACCATAACAAAATAATTTATTTGAAATGGTACCAAATTAATGATTTATTTGGGATATATAAATCTATGTTTATAGCAAATAAATGTACTTCCTTACACTAAATAAGTAATTAATTAGGATTTATTATAAATAAATCTTCATTTAGCGCAACTACATTTTTGCAAATAAATACATTTATTTGAGACAACTAAATTATTTTTCTGCGAACTGTTTTTTTCTTCGCCATTTTGACGAAGATAATACCGATATGCCCTATTGCCTATTCGATTATTGTATTGATTATTCGATTATACCGATAAATACCGATAACTCTACAGATTTCTTAATTTAAAAACATTTGCATTTCTAATTAACAATATTTTCTTAGATAAATATGATTAATCATTTATATAACACATGGTTAAATATGAAAAAATAACTTCAACACATTCGACCCAACTTACTTTCAAATGTAATATTTTTCGTTTTGCCATCTCCACAATCAATCCCAACATCAAAATATTAATTCCCACATAATCGCAATTCCGCATTCCTACTTCCTCGACATCGACAGATGTTGCATCCCGAAACGAAAACAACAGGAAGCAAAAATTTTCCGCGCGCCCAACCGTCCATTTGCATCCGCGCTAATTGCCGTCCGCTCGGCGCATAATTGACCGTCATTCGCGCCGGCTGAACTTGACTTGGAATCACGGCTATCGGGCGCGCCGATCAGCCCGAATCCTACCTGTTTTCCCGCGGCGCAAATATTATGTCACATCGGGACTCGCGTGCGTGTCGCGACATTGAATTACGTTGCGTGTCCGCGCGCATTTAGGCGCCCGCGAGCGCCTCATTGCCGTCGATAATTCACGTCCGATCGGCGTGACAGTCGGCTTGTTTATCGCTTTAAAACAGTCCGGACAGCTCTTTATCCGCGGCGCGGCGCGACAGCTGTCCGGGGAGCGCTGCATTGTGACGCGACCCCAAAGTCACAGTCGTTGCCACGCCGATTGATCGATTTCTGCCGGCGAGGCAGAAATCGGAGAGTAGAAAAGACGAAAGCGCGTAAACAGTGATTAGCTTATCGCGGTAATAAATTTTTGTTTGCCGATCGAGAAATCGGCAGATCGAATCGCGATCTTCACGGTTCGAGGCGTTAGAGCAATTTCGCTATTTGCGGGAGGAATACAAAAATGTACAGAGTTTTCTATGCAAAAATCGGTATGACAAATGAGAATTCTATATATATGAAAAATCGGTATGACAAATTTTGTCGTACCAAGACAAAGGGAAATTCCAAAAATCCTAATACCGATTTTGTCATGCTAAGACAAAAGAGAACTTCCAAAAATTTTGAATACCGATTTTGTCATACCGATTTTTCATGTACAATATGAAAAATCGGTATGACAAATTTTGTCATATCAAGACAAAAGAGAAAACAAATTTTGTATACCGATTTTTCATGTACAATATGAAAAATCGGTATGACAAAAGAGAATTCCTCAACATTCTCTTTCCATTCCTAACAAAACCTTTTTTACCCCTAAAAAACCTGTCTTAAACGATTCCTCCTCCCTTGTTTTCCTTCGCATCCGCAAATCATCCAAACAAAACCGCACTTTTACTCTCGAGAGATCAATGCATCGATGCATTGATCTCTCGGCCAGACCCGAAAAAATTTGAATCGAATTTTTTTCCTGCCGATCCGTCGGGCATTAGGCAAATCGAACGCCGATAATTTTCCGAGGGTTCATTTCCCCGGGCAGCTTTTCGCCTCGAAACTCGAGCCCCGAGTGCAACCATGCGGCTGGCCGGCGTATTGAATCGTCATAAAGCACTCGCGTGCATCGGCCCGGGTTCATTGTCCTGTCATTCACTCATCAACCCCCGCCTATTCTTCGGCGTCTTGCAAGACGCAGGCAAAAAATAAACCACCCCTAATGCCGCCCGGGATTAGCAATGCCGAAACTGTTGCCGAAACAACGGCGCCGCTGGCGTTTCTCGAAAAATCGGCGCGAAAAAGTCGTTGCATGATAAATTGTCGTCGATTATCGCGGCCTGAGAGCGTCTCGCGAGCGCCCCTTTTCTGCGTAAAAACTGTGTGAAAAAGCGTTATTTTGGGGTGAAACCCGACGCCGCAGCGCCGCTTTTTTACTTTTTTTGTTATCGTCCCCGGTTAACCCCCTGACACGGAGACGCAGGTAAATTTCTCGTAATTCTGGAAGATCGGCGCGCAGATGATGAAAGGAGGGTGGAGGGTGCACGCATCCTGCATATTCACAAGATTCGGGCAAATCGGAGGGTACAAATAAAAAACGAGAGTCTATTCTCTCGCAACGGGTAAAACGCACGGTTCTTTAGAAATTCGGGTCATGGGAATCCGCCTCGATCTTGGAAAATAATGTTCCGACGGTTTTTTCGGCCGTTTTCTCGGTCCTTGAAAGGGGTTCCCCCAGGCGCGCCGGAAAGTGGATGGGACGCCGAAAAAGGCCGAGATTGCTCGGCCGATCTGAATTTTTAAGCGCGCGGGTAATTGAATATGGCGGCGGCGGATTAATGGGATGTGTCCGGGAGATAGGTATCGTTGGGGACAAAGCCCGGGCGGATCGATCCGCGGTTTCGCGCGATGGAAACCCGAGATAATTGCGGGGAAACGGGCGAACCTGTGCCGCGATTGTTTTCGGACGAAGGGAATATTGATTTCGGGGGTCGGGGGTCGCGATGCGATCTGGGTTCGGTGGGTTCATTGACTTCTTCGTTGAATTTCTAGAAAGATGAGTGTATAGAAAAAATCTGGAAACATAGGTTGGAAAATTTGTCAGACCATCTGGATTCGATAGGTTTGACTTCTTCTACATTCACAATTATGATCCACCAGAGGAAATGACAATAAAACCTGCAAAAATTCTGAATACCGATTTCGTCATACCGATTTTACATGTAATATGAGAAATCGGTATGACAAATTTTGTCATATCGAGACAAAAGAGGACAAAAATTTTGTATACCGATTTTGTCATACCGATTTTTCATGTACAATATGAAAAATCGGTATGACAAAAGAGAATTCTGTTTCCATTCCTCACAAAACCTTTTTTTACCCCCAAAAAACCTGTCTTAATCATCCAAACATTGTAAAATAGGAAAAAGTGGAGAGGTGTGTGGATTGAATAAGTTTTTTTCGTTTCTGTAACGAATTTTCACACTCTTGAACCATTAGAGAGAATTTTCATGTTAGTTCTAAAAAAGTTTCGAAGCCGTCAAAATTCCACAAATTTGAACCACCAAAGGAAATCTTAAAAAAAGATCTTTGTACAATGTGAAAAAATATAAAAGTATCCCAATTCGGTTTCTTTACTTTTACTTCGAACTCTCAGTATGAAAAAGCAGTTTACAAAATCTCAAAAAAGTAGGTTGTAAATTACGAAAAAGAAATCCACTATTCTAGATGACGTTTCCAAGGAAAATCCGAGGCAGATAAGGATTGTTGACTGAGACATGTAAAACCGAGGTGCGCCTCCTTATCGGCGAGTTTGACCCCGATCCCACCCCAAAACTGGAGCGCTGAATTTTATGCCAGGTCGATGACCCAACCAATGATTTGGCTGATAAATTAATATAAACACGACTGGCGTCGCTTTACCGATCGTCCGATTTCGGCGATCGAGTGGCGCGATTGCACCGAACTTTAAATTTCCGAATTTATCTCCTCCATTGACGATTCGGGAGTTAATTGCTGGTAATTAAGGCCACTTGGACGAGGCAGATGACGTGGCTAATTGGGCGCCAATTTGGGCGCGTGCCGGGAAAAAACGAGCAGTGAGTTTGGAGAAAAAGCGCGAATTTCCTCGCGTTAATTCCGGATTCGTATTTGATCGTCCGATTTCTGCGACTTATCTCTGTTGGAGTATCGATTGGTATTCCCGAATAACGCGTGGCTGATAACGCGTATGACACACTTTGCACACATCGATGCGTGTTTTAGATACGAGGAGTCGTTGATTAACATATTTGTCACCTGTCAATTATGAAATTGGGTGATTTCTGATAGGGTGGAACATCTTAAGAAAATGTTTTATCTTTGAAACAAATCTGAAATTATCGAAATATACTACGAAAATATTAGGACACCTTGTTAAACAATGATTAAAAACCAAAATGAGATTAATCCATTTGAACCTATGCGATGTTTGTCGAAAATCTATTAAACTGGTTCAGATTATAATAAAATTCAAATGTATTTCTATGAGCATTTTTTCTAGATTTTACTTTTTTGATTCTAATAAATTTCTCTAATGAGCAAGAAAGAAGTTGTTTTGAAAAATAAAATCTGTACTCTTTTCTTACATACAAAATAGCAACATATTTAATTTATATAGAAACATTCAAACAATCTCTTTTTGAAGGGCGATTTCACATAAGATTCCACGTTAAAAGTTTTAACCTAAAACAGATTCATACAATCTTCCCACCAAATTTATTTCGTCAAAAAATGAGATCTAAATACATTTGTATTTCAACATTTTAGTCATACCACTTTTCCCGCAAACATTCGTTCCCTTTTTAATTCAATCCACGGTTGTAACCAACGTGGAATATGCACATTAACGGGCGCGCAGCATTGGCAGTCGGCGGACCAATAGAAATGCCGCGCGAGAAACGCGAGCACCCCACCAGCTGTCGCGCCGCGACATGCACTCGGTTTACTTTAAAGATTTTTCATCCCGCGCGCCACCGTCGCTTTTTTCCTCGCCCGAGCGACACAAACGACGCGAAATCAAAGGTGGCCGCACGTCTCCGTTTTTGCCCCAGCATTTTTGCAGCCACGGAAAACCGCGTCGACATTTTAATTGCGACAAAAATCGCAATTACCTTCCCGTAGATTTTTTTCATTTTTTTCGTCGTTTTTTGGCGCAAAATCCAGGTGAACGACCGCCAGCCGAAAGCGCAAAAGCTCGCAACGTTTCAGATTTCGCATCGCGATAAGCGTTATGCATTTATGCAACCACGTATTCCCGACGAGAAACCGCGCATACAATGACGCATAAGTTTCGCGCCGGTGGGAATGGGGGGCCGGACATTCTGCCGAATCACCGGCTCGTCAACCGACGCCTAATTAATCCCGCATTCAGGGCCGAAGCAGATAACGCGCGACTGCGGATTTACGCGTCCAGCTTCGATTTGTCTCGGCCCGCGTGACTGGGCCGACGATGAGTGAAAGATCGCGATCGCTCTGGAAATGCCGCCGGTGGCACAAAAGCCCGAAACGGCTTTTTTGGCTGGAAGAAAAAAATGGCTTTCGAAATTGCTATCACTTTTTTGTCTGGTGACGAAATGGTGGAAACAGTGTGGCTGGACAAAGGACGACTAATTAACGTAAATCACCCTCGTGAAATAACAAGTATATTGTGATAGCAATGATGGCCGACACGCAATTATCGCGCAATCGCGGCTGTTAAACGATAGATTCATTATCAGCAAGAGGCAAAAGCACGTTAATTGGCTGCGAGAAAATTCAGCCAAAAATAAAAATGTTGTTGGATTCAAAAAACAGTAAAAAGTTTTAAGTCTTGAATTCCATGAGGAGTAGATTTTACTTAACTATTTAGAAAAATGTATATTTTCAAAGTCAATCCCAAGGAAACGTTTTATAAACGTTTATTCAACGTTGAATGTTCAATAAACGTTCTGTCGACGTTTAAAGAACGTTTAGTTTCGTTGGAAATTTTTCTTTTGAAATTGTTCAAATTCAAAGTATTTAAGCAAATCTTACAATCTTAAGTTCTTAACTCAATTTGTTATACAAAATAATTATCCACAGAGTGCTTAATGTCACCATTTTGATATCTTCAGAAACTTCACTTGCGATCCGCGTACCACTAAACTTCTGGCGAAATACACAAACTTCCTTAACTTTCCCATCTCTCTAACGAGTGTCAACATCACAGCTTCAATTAACATCGGACAGTTCAATTAACCCCTTCCTCAAACCGTCCCAACTCCCGAAAGGAAGTGAGCTCGAAAGTGCAAGTGCGCTTCTCCTTTCCGTACCGGAAATTACGTATCGCCGTGGTTTCGAGTTCGACGCTCGTCGCTCGACAAAAGGGCCCAACTCGTGCCGCGGCTCGTCTGTCGGGGATGGCAACGCGACCAGGCATTGCGTAACGGCAGCGGCCCTATTGTGCACCGCAGGTACAGCCAATCGGCGTGCGTGTTTGCGCAACTATGTAAGCGCGCGTTAAATGCAATCGGGGAAAGTTTAAAATGTTTGAGCAGCAAGGGTGCGGCGCAGTAAAAAAGGCACCGGGGGCCAACGCGTGCCAGTTGGGCGGTTCGCGAAACGCGACGCTCTTCCACCAAATCGGGCCGGAAAGTTCGTTAAATCGATATTTCGATCAAAAATCGCATTCCCGCTGGGTAATTTCCACCCAGTTTTATTCAATGTCCGATCAGATTTGCAGAATTCTTTAAAATACTATACATTGTAGTTTCAGCAACCATTTTTTAGTTGCTGCAGCAAAATTAAAAAATGTCTGGGACTATTTGATTTGACGGTAATTGTATCCAGATAGGAAAATTTTGCAATATTTGCAGCATTTTATCGAAATTTTCGACAAACTTATGATGAAGGTGAAGAGTGAAGAGTTCCCGACTGTAAACCTCAAGATCGCGGGTTCGAAACTCTGTGCGAAAAAAATTTTTTTACGAAATATATTTTTCGTTTACATAAAAATATAGTAATTTGAACTGAAAATAATACTTGGAATGCTATATAATATAGTAATAAGTAAGACAACTTTTTTCTCCGGGTAGTATAGTTCCAGTAACCATTCCTAACGTTTCAATGGAGAATACCCCAGAACATGTATGCACGAAATAAGTTTTAGGGTTACATCAGCTATCAACTCCTACTTTCGTTAACAGTAATTCAACTTAGGGTGGTTCACCATACGCTATGGTTTTATATACCAGTTTTTCTCCCATTGCACTGACAGGTGGAGTTAAACGAAATTTGAATGGACGCGGTTCTTTCTCCACGAAATCACAGTATCGCATCGGTAATCCTGCGAGAAAAAAAACTTTTTAATACGTCCCCCGGGCGAAGCGCGCTTCCCCCGCTTGCGGGCGCATGAAAGCGCGGATGACAGAGCCGCACGCAGATGCTGCATGCGACGAGCCTCGAATGGATAGACGTGTGTCGGCCATTGTAATTTTAAAATCGTAAAGCCAACCCCATCTCGCAACCCATTATGCTGCACGGAAAACATCCCGTCAATATGGCCCCGTGGCCCTGAATGGACCTCGCGTTTTTTACGTTACATTAGCCAGACCTGTGTCCCGGCGTCTTTTCTCCGGATAGACATTTCTCCGCAATAGACACGTCAACCCGAAGACGTCGACGACAACGACAATTAAGCCGCGGCGCCGTCGACCGGAAGATGGCGCTTTAAACTCGCTTTTCAAAATGGCGCTGCTCGCATGCAGATTGGCTATAGGTGTCGGTTCAGCGGAGTTATGTATCGGGGTGGCTTCCTCGCAACCCCGTTCAGAGGGCGTTTCGCGCATGCGCGCGACCCTTACTGGTTCGCTCTTTTGCGGAGCAGTTTTATCGGATTCCGTCGGTCATTCCGAGACGCTTTTCCTCCAAGATCTTTTCTTCATCGCGAAAATGTTTTTTCTCTAAGAAAGACCGAAATGTTAGAATTTCGGGTCTGCGCCCTGCATGCTTCTCGTTCCGCACATTACAATGCAGACCTCGGGGCTAATCTGAATAATCGCGCCGTCAGGGGTGTAATTCGAATTGCGCACAAATTCGGCGAAATTATAAGTGGGCCGTGCGAGGGTCGGAGCGATTCGTGTGTAAAAGTGTCACGAGTCGGGGGGTTATCGATCGGCGCGCTGACAAGGGCACTCAGCGCGAAACGGGAAAGTCTCCGGCTCACGCTAATCCCCCGGCGTCCCAATTAAACATCTTCGGCGAATAATTTATTACTCGCGGGCTTATCTGCGGATATTTGTTCGCCTTCGGATCGAAGAAAGGCGTCGCGTTATCGGATTAGTCATCGCGTTTTTTCGGTTCCTTTTTTCCGATACGTCATAAATCATCGAGAAGTCGTCCGAAATTTGGCCGAAAAATCCGGCCCAATTACCTTTGTCCCGCGGAATAAAGCGCTCGTGAGCGCTGTCACAATCGCGCGCGATTATCTCGCCGGTTTATTGTCGTGAATGGGGCCGATAAGCGGCGGGATTGTTTTTTGACGGCGCGTTTTTCGTCGACTGAAAGCCGCAGAGAAAAAAGCGACGGCCCTCGCTTCCGCTTCTCGGCGAATCACGAATAAATGGCTATCAATCAAAAGTATGATCGCGGCGTTTCAGAGCCTCGCATCGGCCATAAATTAAAGACGGCACGCTGCCAGCCGCTCAAAGGGAATTCCGAACAACGCCGATGAGACCGGCAATAATTAATCTCGATATGTGATGCGATCGGCCGGATGATGATGTATGAGTCACCGGGACGGGCCGCATTTTAAATCATCCTGATTGCCGGTAATTGCGTTTTTACGATATTTATTTCTGTCGCGAGGACACGTGGACCCCACGATAAAACAAAGGCCATAGGAACAAATATAAAAAAAATAATAATGAACATTAATAACAACAATCACAATGTATGCACTGTAAAAAATGTTGTATAACAAATTGAGTTAAGAACTCCAGTAAATTTTACCAAATCATACAGTAATCGCGACCTATCTTTTCCCTTTTGGATACAATTGCTATAGCTGCAAAGGAAACATTCCTAGATGATATAGTAATTTTGGAAAAGTTCTTCGAAATTATACTAATTTTGTCCAAATTCGAAATATCTTCTTTTGGGAATGTTTAACGGTCGTTTCAGGGATATTTTCAATTTGGCTTCGCAATTTGAGCGCGCATTTGACAAGTTGGAAATTTTGTCGGAGATGTGACGTTTTCGGTAACGCGGGGATTCGCCCATTTCTTTCATCTCAAACAAAGAGGCAGTATCATCGGCGGAGGTGATACTGGCAATTTACTTATTGGAATATGGCTTCATGGCCCGCGGCTGGCGCTCGACTCGGTTCCTCTCATGTCCTAAGCAGGATTCAATTTGGCCACCACGTTCGGGTCCACCTTCAAAGAGGAATCACCATCTACAGCCACCCTCGTCGAAGGTCCGCCTCCGCTATTAATCTTATATCGGACGCTTTATCCTCGGGTTCGCCCCGCGCCCGCCACCCTCGGCTTCAACCCTTGGCCGAACTGGAATTTTCAATTCTTTCGAGCATCGCTGCAAAGCAGATTATACTCGGATGGCTACGTTAATACATTCCCGCGAAAGCCAAAGATTAGAACGAGGCAGAACTCACGATTTACAACAATTCGGCGGTTTGGAAATGGGGGTGAAGTTTGTCAAAGGATAGGAGATACAGTTTTAGGTTTTGATGAAAGTTTCAGTTTTAGTTGTTTGGAAGACTGGGGTTTAAGACTTTTAATACTCTGTAAAAATGATTTTAGATGAGTTTGAAACAGATTAGTAAATGTAGTTTTGTAGTTAATGATCGATTTTATGTTAGCCTCAACAATAAGAATACCCCTTGAGAACATAATTTTTGTAAAACGATTCAGAAGGAATCGAAGGAATCTTTAAAAGGTTCAAAACGTTTTAAAAACTTCAAAATGTTAGCTTTTTAAAGTTTCTTAAACGTTCTTGAAACGTGTAACAATTGCGAAGAACAATGGTTAGATGTTGAATGTAAAATTGTTTACATCTTGCTCAAACATGAATAACATTTTTCAAACATGGTCCATTTATAGGTTAGAATCTTATCTCCAATATTTACATTTTCACTTTTGACTACTTAGAACGAGATTACGAATTTGGAGAAGTATCTTCAAGTCAATTCAAACTACCTCCCACTCCTAATTCCCCTCCACCTCACCCCGCGAGAACCGAAAAACCTATTCCGCCAAAATCGACGTTCCACTAAATCTCCCCCTCCCACCCGGACCCTCCCTTATTAACGCGGTGGCAAAGTTTCTCGATTAAATCGAGCTCCGCTGATTAATGGCGCTGTTTGCCCAGCGCGCGAGAGCCGGCTTCCGCGTCCTTCGCAGCAGACGCTGGACATCGGCCAGGACGAATAAGTAATGTAGAGGTCCATTATGCCGAAACGCTGAAGGGTCCGTTCGGGTCAGCCAATTCCCCGGAGAGCCGTTAAAGTGAAATACTCCCGAATGCAAGGTGGCCGGCGCTGCGCGCGTCCTCTGCCGGCGCCTCGCGCGCCCGAAGCGCCATCTCTCTCGCTCGCCCTCGCTTCTTAGCCCCTCGCGTAGGTAAATCGTTGTTATCTGGACACTGATAAACCCGTGAATGGAGTTCGCGCGGTCCCTGAAGCACGAGTCCGATGCAAAGAGGGCGGCACCGGGCCACTTGGGCCGGCGACTGCGCAGCAGCGCCACCTAGGCCATCGATTAGTTGACCACGTGGTCCGCTAATTGCGCACCCATGCTAATCCCACGCATCCGGCGGCTTATTTAATTTGCCGGAGTGGCGCACCGCGAGATTAAAGGGACCGCGCGCAACATGGCCGCCCCGGGCGATTTGCGGACCTTAATATTCCGGCTGGGGGGGCGGTTTCATCGGGGTTAGGTGCGCTGGGATATTGATTGGCTGACGCCCCTAGTTAGCGGATTTTTCTTGCGGATGTTCGCGTGAGGCTGGGATTAATTTTCGGAAGGCACGAAGGAGGCTGCGATGTTTTCCCAGAGACTAAGGGAGGGGTGAGATGGGGAGATGAATATTCAGGGAACGTTGCGAGTGGACGTCAGCTTGACCTCCATTTCACCCTATCGTATTTATCAAGCCTGGATGAATGATGGATTCCCGTTTGCATAAAACGGAAACGATCGGAGGGCCGGGATTCGGTCCCCCTTTGTAATTAGACACTGCGCGCTGGAACAACATTCACAGGGCATTGTTCCCCGAAATTAAGGGAAACTGGAGATTGAGGGAAACGCGAGGGGTCGCGGCTAATTACGTGAAGGAGCGATGGTTCGGGCTGGAGCGTTATTAATGCGATTCCGTGGGGCACTGGCGAGTTCGAGAGAGCGGCTGGACTCGAGGAGACGGGCTTTCTGATGCAAATGCCGGGGTTCCTATTGATTGGCCTGCAGCGTGTGACTCATGTTGCGAGTGAAGTCTTAATAAGAGCCGATGGATTGTCGTGAAAAATGGAAAAGCGTTTGTTTCGAGTGGGAGGTTTACATTCTGGGGTGGTTTTCGGTGTTTGGGAAGGCTGTTTTGGTATCTGATGGAGGGTTTGACATCGATGACGAGGAGGAGTTATGAATGGTGGGAAGCCGGAGATGTAAATCGATGTGTGACACGGAACGACGGTTACCGATCATGTTGGGTATCTTTTGTTGGGATGGAGGTCCGTGATCCGATCCGCAGTATGCATCTGGCGGAGGTTTAGTGGTGGACCGAGTTTTAATTAGGAGAGAAGGCTCGCATGTGGGATTTCGTTTTGGGATTGATGCAGTGATAAGATGGCAATGCGAGTTAGGGGTGCTGACCCAGCACTGTTCGATTCTGAGATCAAAGTTCTCAATGTCTAACTCTATGACTTGGAAAAAGTTATTTAAATAGTCGATGCTGAATATTCTTAAGCTGACCTAAACATGTTCTATCCGTTGAATCAACATAAGATAATTTGATGATACAATTGCAAACTACCGTTTACATCTACTAAATTATCAAATCCTCTATCTATGATTCAACATAACCCACACATTTTCTCGACAAAAAGATCTCGATTCCTGAAAACATCTAACCATCCTCCCTTTTATTTTCCAGGCAAAGTCTGGATAGGCGACAACGAGGTCGCGTGGCGGACCGAGACCCTGAAGCGGATCTCGCCGCTGAATCCCTGCGCCACGACGACCACCACCACGCCGCCGGCCTCAACGCCGACGACAGGTGGTAACGTTCAGACGCACCCGCATCTGTCCCCCATCGCTGCCCCCGTGACCTCGCCGGACCTGCGAAGTCCCGGGGCCCTTCGACCCAAACTGGGCATCTCCCCTGGTAAGTCTCCATGACCCTCCCAAATTTCTCCATACCCCCTCCACCCCTGTACATCTCGCCTCCGCAATTTCATTATCCCTCAAGAGGATGAAAGCGCGACGACAATCGTCGGGAAATTGTGCCGGGCACAATGCGCCGTCCCCCGGAGTTATCCCTTTCAGCCACAGCGTTATCTGGAGATTTGCCGCGGTGGCGCTCGAGTGGCGCGCGGGGTTTTTGGGCGCGAGGGTGGCCCGGGCTCTTTAAATAATGCAATAAGCCTGATGTCATTTGCCGGACAATGGGCGCTCCTTTCACGAAAACGGTCTCGAGAAATTGCCTCGGGCGCGCGATTTCACTCGCAGCCCGGACGCGCCATCCGTAATGGGGACACGTACCGCGAGCAGCTTGCCCGAGTCGCATAGGGTAACAGGATCATTAGACCGGGCAAACTGGCCCGACTAATAAGGGAACGCCTAAGTCCGAGTCTTGGCCAACGATTGCATAGGTGCGCTTGCGCAATCGCGAACCATATCGCAAATATCGGGGCATCGCGATTTGACGCGAATCACCACTGGAAGACGATTTAAGGTTCATGGAGAAGAGATTACTGAAAGAACCCTGTAAAAATGTTTTAATTAAAATAAATTCAAAAGAATTGGAATTATTTAAACAAGAGTTTAGAAGAACCTTAACAGGCAGACCTCTAAAACACGTAGATTCGACCTGGAATCTACGTCGAATCTACGTCCGAATGTTCCTCCACGTAGAATCCACATGGATTCCATGTTCGATGTCTATTTGGGAAGAAGCAAAATCTATTTGCCTTTTCCATCTTCAACATTACAGATTTTATTCCAAAGCGAACCAGCCAACAATTTCTAGCCTCCCTCCTATACTTCATATTTTACTAATTCTCTCGTTTTATGTTGGAACAAAGTGGAATTTTTTCGTGACTTCGTCTTTCCGGTCGAAAAAGCCGCGAAATCGATTTATGGCAGAGCCCAGGCCAACGCGATCCGAAGAATTAGAATTTAGACTGGCTATTGATCCCGACCGGAAGCGCGTTAAGAGGCGGAAGATGGTCAGCCCTCGTTTGCCTAAACAAACATCGCGCGGAACAATGGACCGGTCCTAGGGGGCGCCCCGAGCGCGCTCTACAGACCTGCGATACAGCGAGCCGGCGGTTTTTTGAACGCGCGGGAAAAGGAGCGACGGACAGCGATCCATGTTTAATGCATCGCCCGACATTTCCATGTCAAACATTGCTTTGACTCGCGGAATTTCAAACCGCTTCTTCAACCTGCCGTAGCGGCGCTGTGTAAGTGTGCCGTATAAATGTATAGCTCTCAAAGGTTACGTTCGGCTCGCCGGGCTGAATTATTCACAGACACATCGGTGTTGTTAGATCGGCAATTTATGGCCGGTTATGGCGGCTAATTAGGGGACAAGTGGCGTCTCGCGATTAGGTAGGGATGTATTTAAAATCGAGGGTGATTTCTAAGATCTGGGGACAAAAACAGAGTCATGGTGGCGTCTATCTTACGCGCCCGACCGATTCGGAAGATTACTTTTTGGAGGTAGTTGATGTCAGGGAGTGTGATAGAACAGTAGTCCGTCAGTCTCCGAGAAGAAAAGATTTTGGGTGATTGTCGGGGGGATAGGTTGTTGGAATTTAGGAGTCGAGACTGTTGGTCTATTCGTTTAGAGATCAAGCAGTGATGAAGAAAATATTATTTGATGTAGATATATAAATTACTTGTACAAATTTAGTATAGGTAAACTATAAATATTTCTGTCTCATTTTGGAAAATTTGGCAGAGTAAAAACACCAAATATGCTTCGCAATTTTTTCTTGATAAGGCAGGTTGCAATGCAGAGGAGGAGTTATTAAAACGATGTTAGTGAAGGCAAGCAGTTAATATAGTATGTTTCACTACAGATTGTAGGTGATTTTTTTAGTGGTTGAATGATGAAGAATAAGGTTACGATGTGTAGGTATAGTTTGATCTATTTTAGGGGGTATTAATATCAGAGTGTAAACATCGGGATATGACGTGGTTCCTATATTTTCGTAACTCTCTTTTTTTTTGAGTCTAGCTTTTTAACTTTGAAAGATTTTTTAATTAGGGTTCATTAAAAGTGAAAAGAACCTACAGCTTCTGACTAATGTCTACTATTCTACAAGGCTCTTTTAAAAATTTCAGATACTATAGTTTTCATTGCAGCTAGAGAATTCAAAATACACAGTTTCCCTTTTTTATCAACAGTCTAAAGATTTATTTGATTCGGTATTGCTGGAACAGAGCACTCATTGAAAACTTCTTCCATGACACTTTCTCCTATGTGATGCATTAGGAGAATTACGTATCAGGTTTCAATGGTAATCTGCCATCATGGGAACATCCCAGGTTTTTGCTTGTTTGTTTCCTACACTACATTTTATTCCTGGAGAATGGTTATGCGAATCTAAAATTCTATCAAATTCTAACATATCGTAACATATATTAATGAAACTGAAATTGAATAATCGTAATTGTAATTAGGCAACCACAATAATAAAAATGTCTACTCCCTGACTGAATTCTCTCCCATCCAATCAATTGAATTCAAACAACATTCAAACACGACTCGAAAAACTTTCAATAATCTTGCAATAATCTGGATAGCAGGAACTGACCCGCCACCCTACATTTCCAGAATACCTAACAGAATATAATATTCCTCCAATCTTCCCATAAATATTTTACATATCCCACAATATTCCTGGCACCTCAAAATATGCCAGTAAAATATTCTGGATACATTACAAGAATTCTCTGAACTAGGCTACACCCCTCTCTCCCAAGATCTCCAACTTCATCATTCGTCGATCTCGCGAATCTTAGGTGCGCCAGGTGTAATGCTCCCCATCCTCGTAGCTGGTGCCACCGACTGACCAATAACCCGCGTATGGCGCCCTTTTCGAGGGTGGCGCGCCCGCGCCAAGGGCTGTCGTGAAATATGGCCTACATGGATTTCGACTATTATCGCCGAGTGTAAAACACGGCGACATTTGGCGCTAAATCGATCAGGGAATTTTGCGCCGGGTGGCGGTCCGCGCTGTTTGCGACGCCGCGTTCTGCAGTCTATCGTCCCTGGGTGGCGTTTTGCGGCGGTCCAAATTGAATGCGGATTTTTCGGCGGCACGCCGATAACTTAGGCGGCGCGATTCCGCGTTTTAATTGCAAATTATGCAGCCGCCGGACGGACGCGCCGATTTACGACGACGCGAGCGCGGACCGGTAATGCGCCGGGTGATGCATGGTTATTGCGGGTGTATTGACAACCGTATCGCACACATTTCGCGCGGGCATTATTCACGGGCGAGGAGTCGGCGCTTTTTACGGATGTTAATGACGAATAAATTGTCGGTGCTTGGTCTAATTGGGATCGGAGAAAAGGTGTCGAGGCGCGGGTAAAGATGGTTTATGGGATTCGGGTTACGGACAGGTGGATAAAAATTGCGTTTTTGGGATCAAGTTGGCTGATGGGATGTTTCCTGTAAAGTGAGAAGTGTTGCTGAAACACTGCAACAGTTGATGCAGTTCATTTGGCAATTTTAAAGGACAAAATTTTACAATATCTTGAAAAAATTTGAAGAATATTGAAAACTATTGAAGAAGTTCAACTTTTGGTACAAATTAAATTTTTTAAATATGTAAAGATTTCGAAAAATGGAAAATATGATTTTATGCAACACTTTAAGTATAAATTTATTGTGTTTAAACATAGAAAATATTTTTTAATATATATTTTTATTTTCACCTTCAAGCGACCGATTTTCATAAGTTTGTGGAAATTCTTTTTTGGTAAAAAGTATTTTTTTTATTTATTTTTTAAATATTCCTTAAAATAAATAATATTTAAAATAAGGCTCATTTTTACATTTTCACCTCAAAACCCGGACTTTCGTGCTGCTCGCGCATCTCCCATAATTGTCTGACTTTGCCAGCTCCGCTCCGGCCGTCACCCGCCAAGCGGCGCTCGCATTTTTGCCGCGTCCGGCTCATTTCCCGCCGAGCGTCGGTCAGAAAAATGGCCGCTCGGCGCTCGCCCGGACCCCACGTTTAATCAGAGCGAAATGGCAAGGATTACATTTTCTAATATGTAATAAACGACGCGCTGTAATTAATGGACTGCGCGCGGCCCGAGGAAGAGCGAAATTTTTCAGATCATAATTTTAGATAGGCCGATACCGGCTCGCGAGTGCCGGCGTGTACGCAAATTGAGGTGAGATTGGAGGTCAGCATTCTGCCAACCGTTACCGCGCAGACGTACATGTACTGGGTGGTTCGCGCGCACGCCAATTAAGTGTTTAGCGGCGCGCGACAAAAAAGCGCGTCGCCGGAAAAACGCGCCCGATTTTTCGCCGGCGACCTCGACGCTTAAACACACGGCTCGGCCGGGTAATGGCCGGGCCGAGCCGATTACCCGCCGATCGATATGGCCCACGTTATCATTAAGCGCATCAATTACCCCGCGCGCCCGATTACATTGATTAAGCGGCCGCGGCGCAATTTGCATGGTCGGGCCCGGGCTCGAATAATCGAATTTCGCGTGGGACGTGCGATACCGAAAGTCAACGCAACGAGCCCGACGCCTGTTATTACGGTAATAGCCTTTTGCCGGAAATATTTTGAATGCGCCGAGAAGAGTCATTAGCGCGCCATCATCGCCGATGGGAACATTACGGTGTCATAGCGAAATTTGCGAACGATCGAGTTCGCCCGTATGGCAGGCAGACGGCGTTTTTTTTCGCGAAAACGTCGGAGAGAAGACTTTATAGCGTGGAGAATTATGCACTGAATTATGCACTGAAAACTAATTCGATAAAGCTACGATCTTCATACCTTTTACGATATATATCGTAAAAAGATATCAAAGAATATACTCAAAAAGACATGAAACGTGGAATTCACGTGGAATATACGTGGATGAATATTCGAACGAGGATTCAACGTAGATTCGGCGTCGAATCCACGAGATTTAGTGGATTTTACGATATATCTCGTAAAATGTACGAATCTTTCGTAGCTTTTACGATATATCTGGTAAATTGTACGATTCTTTCGTAGCTTTTACGACATATCTCGTAAAGTATACGAATTTTTCGTAGATTTTACGAATTATTTTCTCAGTCCAATTAAACAGATTAAAGACCTTAAAATAAAGATATTAATGCGATATCGTATGTATCCCGCAAAAATAAACCCATCATCTCTTCCCTTAAAACGTTCTTACAACAAGCTAACACTTTCTTGCTTACATCTTTCGCGTCGGTCGAAAGAGCTGTTCGGTATCGTCTAATCACCCAGTATACACGACCCCTGACCTCGGATATTTGAATGCGGTACGTCCCACCTCGCGACGGCCGCGCACCGTTATTAACAGTGACTGTACGAAATGAGCTCGGTCGGACTATGATGGAACCACCCGGTAGGTGGATTCGTGCGAAGGAGCGCGTAATACCAAGGAATCGCGATGGACCGGCTAACGTGATTATTATAAAGTCAATACGTTGCTAACTCATCAGCCGACTCCGCCCTCTAACAGCCTGGTAATATGCACCGGCCAAGAAGTCAGTTATGCTGTATCAGTGCCCGACGCGACTGGGCGTCCTTGTCTCGCCCACGGGATCCTCGCGATCCGCGTTTTTCCACCTGTACGCACGACCGACGCGTACGTCGGATGCGTACGCAGTGCCACTCGCATTTAAAGGTTAGACAAACAGCAAATTGCGAAAGACCGGAAAAATCGGTTTCGGAACTGGCCACCCCGGCGGAATTTAATAAGATTAGCTTTAATTACCGACAGTGTCGAATCCCGGTCCGAAGTTATGACAGACCATTAACCTGAGGGTGACCCCACCTAATTTAGTAGTTAACAGTATTTCCCCGGGCACATAAAAAGGGGAATTTGTCGGGAAGGATACTGTTAGTATGGAATCGCGAGAAGGTTAGGAATGGGAGAGTAGCTTCTTCGGGAAAGATGATCAAAATTGTTTGTCGGTTTTCGAAAGAGGTTAGGTTGCATTGGTGTAGGTTTTTAGGTTGCATTATGTTTCAGTACTTTGATGTGGAGGTTGGGAAATTTGTAAGTTGGAGTAAGGGTTTCTAGGATGAAAGGAAAGGAGGAAGTCGAAGTGGGTAATGGGTAGTAATGTAGATAGGTTATGTTCCACGTTATAGGTAAGTGGAGGAAGCTAAGGAAATTATGATCGAGAGTTAGGAATATCACTAAATGGTATTATTGAGATGTTTAGGAGTGTCGATAATACCATCTTAGGGTTAAAGAAGCTGGAAGAATGTACTTAAAATTGAGCTGGTTGAGGTTGGTGTTACCATCCAAGATTAGATTTCCCATCTAGATCGTATTCAGGAATACCATCTGTTCTGTATGGTATTCATCGTTTTCTTTAAATTAGATCGCAGCGTCTGATAAATTCTGACCCATCTACCCTTCTAGAAATAAAATCTCTGAAAATCTCTGAAAAATGCTCTGAAAACATCTGACCATCTCTGAATACCTCTGAGAATCTTTGAAAATTTCTGAAAATCTTTGGAGAAACCTCGAAAAATTGGAAGAACTATCAGAATTTTTCAGTCTTTCAGCATTTTCTCTGAAAGTCTCTGAAAATTTTTCAGATATCATCAGAGGTATTCAGAGATTTTCAGTCTTTCAGAATTTTCTCTGAAAAACTCTGAAGACTTTTCAGATATTCTCAGAGGTATTCAGAAATTTTTAGATATTTTCAAATATTCTCAGAGGTATTCAGAGATTTTTAGTTTTTTTTAGACCATTTTCAGAGATTTTATTTCCACAAGGATAGATGCCTACAAGTACAAACTCTCTTCTAAACTTCCCCTCACAGATACTTCCACCTATCATCTAGTAGCTTCCTCCATAAAAACGTTCAAATTTTATCCTCAGCTCTCAAAAAACAACAACCGTCCCTCGTCAAGTTTCCCAGCCGGGAAACTTAACAAGGATAATTGTCGGGGAAATTGCCCGTTCTCAATCAAAATTTCGTCAACCCCATCCTCCACCGGATACCTATAATCAAAACCCAACGCTAATTCGTAATCTTCCTAGACGAGTCGCCGAACGGGTGATTACAGTCAGCCGCGGTAACGAGGGGCCGCGATGATTTTTCGTCGACGCGTCGGGTTCGGAGTTCAAGGTCAGGGTTGGGCCGCTTCATTCATTCGTGTGAAAAGCGTGTGGCGTACGCGCGCGAACCGCTCGTTACGGCGATCGCCGGTTCCCGTGATGCATGCCCCTCGATATTAATGGCTGATTAATCTCCGATTACGACTCAATCGCGGAAACCGTCCGGCGGTTAACGAGTTCCGCGGGCCGCGCGCGATTTACGCGCCGCCGCTGGGACGGTGCGAAAATTGATGCGGCCGTCGCTCGTAAAGCGCGTTTTTCGCGCGGCGACGCTCGTTGCGCGAGCGTGTCATTCGGATTAGTTTACGCGAGGCGGCGGCTGATTTAGTGCCGGCGACGGGGAGGGTTAATTGGAGGTAACGGGACGGGAGCGCCGGGTTCCGGAATCGACGGGTTCGTGCCACGGCGTTTCGACTTCTGAGGCCTTTTTTTGTTCGAGGGAGGTGGAGGATGAGATGCGAAAGGGACGGGGAATGTGTAGAAGATTTCGGGCGTGTGAACGAATGTATAGAAAGGAAGATTAGAATTCAAATTTATTGAGGTTAACCAAAAGGTTTGGATGATGAGTTCTACATTGGATGGGATTTTGGAGTGAATAAGTTTTTGGATAGAGTTTGTGATGAAATAATCCGTTTATAGTGGCGGGAATATTCTTACGGGATATCGATTTTCGGATTAATGTTTGGATTTCCGATTGTGATGAGAATAAAGTCTTCTACCAGGATATTTTTGCTATAAGAATATTTACTGTAATGAAATTAATTGTGCAGCGAAAACGAAAAGACTTTAAAAGACAGATGTTTTCAGAAAGTTAAAAAATGTTTGTTTGGCAGAACTTGTTAAACTCATGCTGAATATAAAATCCAATTACTGTGAGAATCTTTTCAACTTAGTATTGATTACTCTTGTCATCAAAATAATAAAAAAATATGTAATAATAAAATTGATTATTTTTGTCGTCAAAATAATAGTAATAAAATAATATTTATTGTTAGAGGACAATAATTCTTAATGTAAACAGAGTATTTTTCTTTATTGTAGAGTTTGGGGACTATGTGTATTTTACATAGTGTTTGTCTTGATTTTTCATGGAGAGTTCGATTAATTTCTTTGGGCAGAGCTTGCTTTGATAAGTTAGATAAATTTCATATCTGTTATTTTTAGATATTTACAAAAAATATAAAAAACCAAAAACTAGATGGTGCCAGTCGAACTGATGAAGCTGTGATTTTTCTGCAGCCCATAATGTCATGCAAGAATCCGCCTAATACGCAAAAAACAAACTTTTCAATCGAAAAATAAAGAAATTCATAAGATTTTATCGTCGATTTATGTTTCTTTAATCCAGAAAAATTTCAAATTTTATTTAAAAAATAGCGTTGAAAAAAAACATTTATTTCCTGTGTTTTTCGGCAGATTTTAGGGCGTAAAAATTGTTTAAAATTGTTAACGAATGCAAAAATAAATATATTCATCGCCAGCAGAATTAAAAATTCTTTAAATCAAGCATAATATCATTTGAATCCGATGAATACTGTTCCTGCAAACGTGCACGCCAATTTAAAAAATCATGTTTTGAAAAAGACGCGTTTTAAGTTTTTGCTACACATAATATAGCTTAGAGCGCGCTCGTTCATACCGCTACAACTTCGTCAATAATTCGAATTTAACTTGAAACTTCGTGTACATCTTCTTCAAAGTATAATATAATCAAATTATCAAATTATTGATAAATAGATTTTTTTTTATTTTACTTGGGTTTCCCCCTTAATAAAGACTTTGGATATTTCACTTTACATTTGTAAATATTTTGGTTTGGTTTCTCGATATACTGAGTTACTGAATTTATGAGTTGTCTTAGAAGCTTCATAGGTTTTTTAATCTTAGATAATGTTTGTATGTTTTTGATTACACGTCTTATTTAAGGTACAATCATGAACCAAAACTATTAAGAATGTCATGAAAATTTACGTGAATGCATATTTATACCACTTATTTATGTTCCCAAAATCTTATCAAAATTGTGTCGCCAGAAGTTGATATATAAATGTTCGAAGTAATCAAAAAATACATGGAGTCTTATGGGAACTAACACATGTGAAGTGAATATCGCAGATTTGCAAGAGAAAAAGTATTAAGA